>KE371526.1:14301-33570 GCA_000418225.1 Zizania latifolia | reverse complement strand
TCTTTTTGGTATCTACAACTAAATAAAACACAAGCGTGAGTACAAAATACTCAAGAAGTACTGTTTGGAACTAGAAAACCATACATACAACAGATGTGATCGATAAGAATCGATAGCAATAAGAATCAAGCTTAAAACATTTTCCTATTTGAAAATCCATGTGAAAACATGTGATAGTAGTTCATATAAAACAGATAACACATGAATTGAAATAGTAGTTTTTATCCCAAACAAACAAGAATATCCTTTGCATTTACTGATGAACCCGAGTAAGCAGGGTCAGTGCTTACTCAATGATCATCAATGAAAGACCAAATTGCACCCCCATGACTACGCATGGTTCTTGAATTATTTAATGAGAATCAGAAACAAGAATCATAAATCATAAATCAAGAGTAAATAAATGAACAATGCCATGAAATAAGAATCTGAAGGCAAGAGCCACGATATAATGAAAGCAAGATATATATATATATATATAAAACATGGTATAACATGAATAATAAAATAAATGAAGCAAACCAGTCATCCATTACATATCAAATAATTCATCATGCACTTACCTTAAACCTCAATGATAACCCGGCGTCCCAGCATCACACTTACAGTACCAAAATTCTCCAAACCTAGATATCAAACAATACTTAAAAAATTCTTGACATGAATACCACAGCTAATTTGTCAATGGAAACTGTAATCTAGAAATCTGGAATTTCTGACTATACGGTTAAAACTTTATTCTTTACTGTTTTTGACATAACTTTTAACTTGCTAACCCAAACATGGTAAATAAATGCATTTAGAACATCTTTAGAATATTGTCTACAACTGTCATATTGATCACAAACTCTAATTCTACATATATCTTGCCCGGATTTGAAAGACGAACTACTGCATGGGTTTTCAGACCAAGACAGCAGCACTGTTTCAGCTATAACTTTCACACCAATTATCCCCCCAAAATTGAGAGAATTGCATATTTACCCTAAAGTTGAAACGTCTTAGGAAAAATGACCCAAAGTTGATTATCTTTGTAAAAATGTCCTATAATTGGCAGCTTCCCTGTAATTTTACCCTTTTTCTAGATTAACATATATTATAATTTTTTGCTATTTCTCCACAGTGCCCTGACGACTACTTTGCCCTCATGCTATGCTTCCTTCAAGACCTAGACTTTCTGCTTGTATTGTTTGTTCAATTTCCCACCCAGTATGTTAATGAAAACTAGCTTTCAAGCGGCAACATCCATGACACATTATAGTTATATCAATTCTGTACTAATTTCAACAAAATTTATGAATTTCTAGTGTACAGCCAGAAGAACTACAAAAACAGCAAGAATACTTAAGAACTAATTATATTTTTACCAATCAACAAAATAAGGAATATTTGATGATTTGCCACTCTAAAAAAGAGTGGCTTTAATTATTTGCCACTTTTGCCTACAATCATAGCCTCATAGGCTCAAATAGTCTCACTTATCATTCACACAAGTGACAAATAATTAAATAGCACAAACTTTTTAGCGGCAAATCCTCAAATCACAAAATAGGCACCCAAATTCAGGCCGAGGAGGACTCAACTCGGGCTAGTGGGGTGTAGCCCAATTCCTAAGACCAAAATTATCGGCGGCTGCTACATCGGATATCTCAAAATGAAGATAGAGACCAATCACGTTTAGTTCGCAGCAAAAATCAATTTTAATTTCCCTAAGGAACTTATTCTACATTTAAAGGAGGTGATAGTTTTGCAAACACGAAAAGAGAATCCCATCAACAGAAACCTGACAAAGAAATGCCTAATTACGCCGAGGCAGCTGAAATTGACCTCCTTTACTCTTTACCCATTAACAATCGCCCGGAAACCTAAAACTGGAATCATATCCACGCAAAAATCGGGAAAGCACACACGATAAAATGTAACCGTGAGGATGCCTGTGATGGAGAGCAGCAGCTGGACGCGCCGCTTCTAGATGTAGACCGTCTTCGCCTTCCTCCTTCCTCCGCCCGGCCTCAGACGCTGCGGAGAGATCTCTCGCAACACGAATCCACCGGAGGAAGGGAAGGGAAGAAGAAAGAGGGGAGGAAGAAAAGAAAGCCTCGGTCTTGATTCTTGAATAAGGAAAAGAATAAACAGGGGCAAAATGGTCAAAACACTACAGAGAAATAGAAAAAAATAATTTTTAATATCGGTTAATTTAGAAAAGAGGTAAAAATTACAAGGAAATATGATAAATTTTTAAAAGATATTCAGATTAGGGTATTTTTTTTAAAACGATTCAACTTTATAATAAATATACAATTCTCTCCAAAAAGTATACTGACAGGCGGTACAACTTCGTTTAGGCAATATGAGTTGATTCTTTACGGATTAATGCCAGATTTAATAATAATGTGTCAGCCTACCAACCAAAAATTAAACTAAAATTACTGTCAACTAATCTCGATTTCTATTAGCAAAGAAAATTTTGATAGTACACCATTCATTTAAATAGAAAAACTTAAGAATTTACCTTCATAGCCTATATAACACCACATGTTAGATATACAGAGTAGAGGTGAGATCTCCGAGAGCAAAGGTGACGTCCGCAAGAGCCAAGAGACGGCGAGAACTCGCCATTTACCTTCTTTGAGGAAAATGGATCTCTTCCCTTACTCGGCACGTCATCTATCGTTGTTTTACCGAGAAATCTACCTACGGAGTGCTAGAGATGGTATTTGTATGAAAAGGAAATATTGTAATCTAAGTTCTAAGGTCGACTCTAAACAAAAAGAGTCATATAATTTATACAGGTTCGAATCTACTGGAGAATAATAACCTTATGTCATGTGCCTTGATAGATTTGTAGATTAAATGTATGCTGAACAACTCGAGAGCATATAAAAACATATCTCTAGGATGCTTTGTCCCTTTTATATAGTTAAGGGACGAGCCGTACAAAACCAAGGCTCTAACCTGAGTCAATTTCCTAGATATCAGGAATAATGTATCGAACTCTAGTTTATTTTCTATTTACAAATATATATGTACATATTTATCTCTAATATCAAATCTTAGCATTCGATTTCTAGATATGGTGTGAAACTTCTTTATCAGATTTGAACTCCTGTTTATGGGTCATACCGGACTCTAAAACTTGGCTAGACTCACTTTCGATCCAGTGATCCGGTCTAATAAAGCGTCACTTAAGATATCCGTGGGTCATATCTTAACGATTCTTAATTTTCAACTCTCTCACTTGCGACGGAAAAATCTACGGTAGGGTGAAAACCCTAGTTTCCTCGTGTTCTATTCTTCTCCTGCATTCTTCCTTCTCTCTTCTCCTTGGACGGCTGAAACGGCCAGCTAGCAGTAGCAGGGGGTGGTGCAGGCAGGACGCAGCGGCCGCGCGTAGTGCAGGTGGCGGTGGCGAGTAGAAGCGGTGGCGGCCGGCAGCAGGCGGCGATAGGAGGAGGCGCTAGACCCGGCCGATGGCTAGGGCTTGGCCAATGGCGTTGTGTCAGCCAGGGAGCTGAGGTGGTCCAGGTGGATCGATCAGATCGACCTGTTTCTGGTCATATGTGCTCAAATGCAGATCTAAAGCCCCAAATTTAATAATCCAACAACTAAAATTTCATCCAAACTATCAAAACCATAATATTCTTATCCTTGAAATTTCTGCTGAGTATCTCTAATTAACCTCTATCAACATTCTTGATCAAAAATTCAGAATCTCCGTTGAGTGATTTAGATCCTCCGTGCTGTTGTCAGAGTTGAGGGATAATAAGGAATACATGCTGTTAATATGTGAAGAATTAGGTAATTTTTCATATATATATATATAAGCCCCTAAAATACTGTCCAACAATTGGATTAGAAAGGAATCAAACTGTTAAAATATATTTTGGTGTCAAGCTAGAGATATAACTAATCAGGGACCTCTACAGTACAATATGTATCTTCTAGAGAGGCGATACTTCTAATTAATTATAGCCCTTAGTTCAGTATCATACAATTCTGTATACATATACTTAAAAATAGAAGAAAATATACGGAGGTAATAAATCATCTTATTAAATCTATGTCGTTAGATAAAAACAATAAATGTCCATAATTATTTAGTTATACCTTGAAGTTCTCCAATTGGAAGTAATGATGCCATGTCGAATCTAGAAAATCCTTGATGTCATAATTAGCAACGTTTTTAGCATCAAGATGGTGATTTAAACAACACTGTACATATCCAAACTCGGAACAAGCATATATATATATAGTATAGCTTGTCTTGATTAGCGATACTAGTTGAATAAAAGTTCATAAATAAATCGACAAAAGGCAGTTATTTAAACAAAGTTGTACATTATACAAGTGCTTGATAACTCGGTACAAACATAATATATAATTAAGTAATAATTACACACATTTATTTATGTATAAAGTACACACCCTTATTGTTGCATAGCCATTTATGCTATTTGGGTAAACACTATTACACTGAAAATAATTAGATTGGTGCCATCTTATCAAGAGCAGCCTTGATGTCATTAGCGACGTTCTTAGCATCAAGTGCAATGCCAGCCAATCCTCTCCTAGCAAAACCAACACAGTAGAGTCCTTTTGAACCTTTCCAATGATTGGGGAAATCCTTCTTGGGCATGCCATCCTTGTTCATCATATCCTCACCATTCTGCATTTTTTAATCACGTTTAATTTTGTAATTAAGCACAAATTCCAGAAAAAGATTAACATTTTCACATGAAGCTAGGTAGTAGAAATACGATTGCTTTATAATTTTAGTTAGAATCTTAAACAGATTTTAATTAGAGCTCTGTTTGATTAGCAAATACATATATATTTTTGTGAAGCTGACCAATATATAGTATTTTAGGTTCTTTTAATTTGATGCCGACTTGAATATGCAGGGGAGGTAAAATTATATTAATTATATATGCCTTGCAACTAAATCTGAATGCAGCGATTTTTTGCCGTTATTGATTACCAATGTGTGCGACGTGTTACATACCTTAAGCCATTTGCCTGCAGTGCTTACGTATCCTGTGGCAAGAACGATTGCATCAAAATAGCTTTCTTTCCCATCATCAAATTCAACAACATTCCCCTTGATGGAAGATATTGGGCCAAATACCTGCATGCCACGTAAATTCTCTATGAATTACCAGTTTTTGTTTGTGCATAGTCAGGATGGAGGCAAGTTTGGGGCTGGTGGGGCTTGAGCCCCAGACCTGCCTTTAAAAGTCCATTATAATTATATCAAAATATTATGTAGATTATATTTTTGAAGAAATTCAAAAATAGTTTATTCAGTCTTATGTGTTAGCAATCCGGGTCCCACACCTGTGAACAGTCTACATTTATGTATGGAAATCTGTTGTACCTTGATATATCCTTTCCTTATTAACGCAGTAGCGCCATCATCTATGACTGCAGACCGGCCAGTCTTTTCCTTGAGAAGAAGTGGCCCAATGCTAGGCCTCACAATGCCATACTTTGAGAGATTACCAAACCAGATATATGAAAGAACCACAAGAATGAAGTCAACAAATTTCAGTGGGAAGCGCCAGTTTGCAAGTTTCATTCCCAGGTAAATCAGTTCCTTTGTGACAATATGCAGCTTCACAAAAATTCCAAAGTGTCAGGTGTAAGAACAGGTTAGTTAATTTGACCTGAATAAATGTTTATGGAAGGGTAGTGTGTGTGTATATATATGTATACTTACTGGGCTACGGATGACTATGGAGGCATTTGCTCCATTGCTTGACAGGTCATATGCAATGTCCATGCCAGAATTCCCACATCCAACAACAAGCACACTTTGCCCAGCATATGAACTTTCCGATCTGTAGTTTGATGAGTGGATGACATGGCCAGGAAAATATTCTAGCCCAGGAATCCTAGGGATGTTCCCTGCACTATTCTCACCAGTCGCTACAACTAGGAACCTTGCTGCATACTTGGTCACCATGTCGTTCGCTTGGTCACGTGTGGTGACAACCCAGCAGCTGTTCACTTCGTCGTACCAGCACGACTCAACGGTGGAGTTCAGCCTGGGGCAGATGTTGAAGTGCTCGACATAATCATCCACATACCTCAAGAACTGGAGCTTTGGGATGTAGGTCGGTGCAGATTCAGGGAATGGCATGTGGGGCATCTCACAGAACTCCTTGGCGAGATGGAGCTTGAGGCGATCGTATGTGTGCTTACGCCAGAGAGATGCAATGCAATCCTCACGCTCGACGATGACATAGGGCACAGAGAGTTGGCTAAGGCATGCTGCTATGGAGAGACCAGATGGGCCTGCTCCAACGATTAAGACGACTACACTCTCCATGCTTGAACAACGAAGAAAAAGGGGGAGGATACGACTTAAACTAATGTAGAAATACTATCTAGGTGTACACCTTGATTTCTTGGTGAGGTATATTCGTAGAGAACACCAGCTATTTATACACAATTTCGACCGTTACTATAGGCGCTGTAATGTTTATCCTTTATAATTTGCATGTCTTAATTATTTATACTAAGGCACATTTGGTTGAATGATATGCATAGTGAACCAAGATAGAAGCAAGAAAAAGTTGCTTGGATTTATTTGTTCAATGAATTGATACTTCGAAATGCTTATCTCCCCATGTCACGATTATTTGGAAACTACTGAATCCAACAAATAAGGGATGCACATTGTATTGTGACAAATGAAATGTCCCAAATTCTTGTTGGAAAGGCTGGAAGGGTCTCGTTTTGCTTTTTAAGGTGACATGAAACTTTATTACACATGGACGCATTGTTTGCGGAACATATTTGTTTATACACATCTACTTTCGGTGGAGGATTTGCCTTATAATTATCTTCAGTTACTACCGCATTTTCGCAAACATGCATGTCTGATGCCACCAACTGGCCTGGTTATGCAAGGTACTTATCTCAAGCACGCAAAGTGTTTTGTCATATGCTGGATATGAATCCGAAAAATATTACTAATGAATTTGATCGATTGTGAATTTAACTAGTTTGAATTGGGTATGGTTTTGATTTCTACATTCACATACGTGATTTCAATACAGGCTTCCGTATTTGATTTTTGTAAATTTTCTAGGTATTGCTTATGTGTGATCTAATTTGATCAATTCATAATTGAGCGACTTCCTGATCAATTATCAGGGACACCACTTGATTTGCAGTTTTCAACCGAGATTAAACAAAGATTTTTATTCGATACTAATGATATGTTCTATAGTAGTATCTATCCATTTGCAAAGTTCTTTTCCTTCCACACGTTTTGATCTTCCACATATATATCTATTTTACTATATAATTGACGAAGTTAAGTGTTCACTGACTCACTCATCTGATAACTCATAGCCGTTCATTCATTTCTATTAAATCTCAGCCCTTTATTTTAATTTAATCTAGTCGTTTCTCCCCTGATTTCACGAACAACCTAGCTCTCCCCCGTGATTGCCCTCTCCCTTGTCCGTCGCCATCTGCGCAGCTGCCGACTGCTGCCCTCCCCGTGTCCGCCGGCCCACGGCTCCCTGCGCGTGATGCCCCCACTCAGCCCTCCCCACGCGATGCATACTTGCTCGGCGTGAGAGGGGGAGGAGAGGCGCATGGGGTCAAGGCGGCAGCGCCACCAGCATCCAAGCTCCGAGGAAGGTGTGGAGAAGCAATCGACAACCTCCAATCCAATCCGGTTGCTTCCGCTGCGATCCAATCCAACCCTAGAGTGCGCGGCTATGACTAAGAACCGCCTCGTCGGCATACGGAGGTGATGCCTTTCTTGTCCCTTCCTCCCCGCCTTCTCCCGCATCCGCCCCCGGCCGCTTGGGTTGTTTGTTCGTCGATCGTAAGGTCGGCGGGTTGGGGGCTTGGTTTTTCTGGTTTCGATCCGGTTTCTGTGGAGATTAGGAGAGGTGCCCGATCTTGGTGGCCTGGGCGATTTCTCATTTTTGTGACGTGGGTTTCGGTGGTTGATTGGATGGAAGGGGTTGATGCTGGTTGCTGCTTTTGTTCATGGTGGTACTCAGTATTTCGTGTATGTAGCTTGCCTTTCCTCCCCGAATCCAAGAGCAAGAATGCTTCACAAGTTTTATATATGTGGTTGTTCCGACGGAGATGTAAAATTGTACTGTACATTTGTAGTTTTTGGATTACTCGCAATGGTTTCTCTTCTCCATTATTTACAACTCATTGCTGAGTATCAATTAGGATTTGAGCTGTGCATTCTGTTGCTGTGTCGCCGATGGTTTTGACAAATGATAAGATAGCCACCCATCCGTGAAATTCTTTCATTTTTCGGCGTTCTCATTCATATGTGGAGTTTGGTTGAAAAAATTGCTCCTTTTGCTTTGATAAAGGGCTCTTGGTTACTGTACCTCATTGAAGACAATTGACATCACTACAACATTATCCTAGATATCGTGATATGCTCATTAATCTTCTGATTGTTCATGTTTGTACATTCTTCACATATTACTATAGCATTCATATACCTCTCTGTTTGGCTTCTTCATTAGGCTGTTGAGTTTTATCACGTATTTGATTATGGATCTGCCACTCATGGTAGCTAAAGCCTACAAGTACAAAGTAGAAGTACTTATTAAGGACTACCTTCTAGCAGATTCGTATGTACCATATGCTTCTGTGCTTGGGGGAATTCTGATGTGCAAGTTGGTACTATCATTCCTCACTTTCACTTTCTCTGTTAATTATCATCAATTTATTGTGTATATGCAATCACATAATCATAACTTTGTATAGTATATTTGTATGTAGATCAAAGCAAAATGCCAACATCTATGTTATATTTGATAGTTCTACTGTTTGAGTTTTATGCTGAGCCTTTGCTTCTTCACAGAATTTTTATTCTTTTCATTGGATATATAAGTCGTGACAAGTTGCACTGGTTTCTTTTTGTGCTTCAAAATCATGATCTATGATGATTGCACATAGATGAGTGTAGCATAATTTTCCAACATTTCTTTCCGTGTACTTAACAGTACATTCTTAAACATGAGTTCCTTGTATCTAATGGTTCTTCTATCATGCCAGAACTCCAATCCTTGTAATGGTATCTTGACAACTATTTCCTTTTGCTAGCTCAGGCATATGATTTCACACGCTTTATCAGTTCATTCTACTTCAAACATTATGCTTCTCTTTCAAAGGTGCAGAAGATTGAATGGAATAACAGGTGAGCATGACGTGTCATACTTAATTATCAAGCCTGGACATTCCTTCTGTTATATACAAGTTTCTGATGATACATTTTCTTACCCTTTTTATTCTAGGGGCATGTCCACCGTCCATGCAATATTCATTACAGTTATGTCATCATACTTAGTCTTCTTCTCGGGTCTATTCTCTGATGAGCAGGATGAACCAGTAACATTTAGAAGTACAAGCTTCTCTAATTTTATATTGGGGGTATACTTATGCTGTTATTTTATTGTCTTTTGACTTGTGAAATTACTATAGTCAGTTACTTGTTTGTTTGGCATCTCCATCTTTAGTCTCTGCCTAATAAGAGCTGAATCTCATGTTTGTTAGGTATCTGTTGGGTATTTTATTACGGACCTTGCCATGATACTGTGGCTTTACCCTTCATTGGGTGGAATGGAGTATATAAGTAAACAATTGTCACCTTACTTTCCCCTGTCATCCTAGAAGCCAACATATGACTGCTGCTAGAAGCCAACATTACTCTATCTAAAGTGCTGGTAAAATACCCTGTTCCTTTTCTTTTACTCAAATTCTGGGGGTTTACATGTAGCTGTGGATATTCTATTTATAAAAGAAGATACCATGGAACCATAGAGTGTATTTTTTAAGATGCCATGAAAATTAGACGATCTGCTATTGTATGACCTGCTAACCTATAGTCCTGTTATGGCCTAGTGGTGAACCTTCAGGAGGGTTTAATGAAAGATACTTGTATCATCCTACCAAGGACAGGGAAATGCATTCGTTGCTTACTCATTATTATTTCATGATTTATGATCTATCACCTATCTCATTCTGTCAAGTTCTCATTTATTCCTCTTGTGAATCACACATTGGTAAAAATTATTAAGTGTCTTGTGGACAACATTGTTGTTGGCATATCATTTAATCAAATTGGTGGATTGTGCACACTTTGCTTCCTTGACGAGGTGTATTTTCTTCTTCAAATCTACATGAATATGTATATCATAGGCAGATAGCTTGATTGAAACTTTCTTTTGGCCTTCCTCGTGCATATAGGTTTGGAATCAAAATTAGATGATTTTGTTGTTTACTTCAATGAATCAACATTTTATTAGGTTGATACCTTGATCAGTAAGAACCATTTATTCAAGAGGAGCATCATATTAATAAAGGCATGGTGTTTCTATGAGAGTCGGATTCTTGGTGCTCACCGTGGTCTTATATCTACTTATGCATTGTAGACACTGGTTCTGTACATTTTTCATGCGTTCAACAATTGTTTTACTGGACCACTTGAGGTGATTATTATCTCTTGCCTTTTATGATCCCAACATGAGAAACAATTCTTATTTGCTACCTATGTGTCTGTAGGTATTATACCTTTTCTTAGAATTCTTCAGCAATTTTGATTGGGAGAGATTTTGTTTGAGCTTATGGGGCCCTGTTCCTATAAGTTCACTTCCAGATATGACTTATATGACTTGTTTTTCTTTTGATAATTCAATATTTATTTCAAGTTTAACATATTTATTATCTTTTGATTTTTACCGTAGCGTTAGCACGGGCAAACTACTAGTGACTAGCTAATCTCTATGAATAACCATGAGCTTGATAATAGTTACTTAGGCCATCGGCCTGAGGATTGAGAAGTGTGCCTTTAAATGTGTGTACAGAATTATACATTGCATTTGTTATATGTATCAAAAATGTTTTCCAAAATCATGTGTTTAATTAAACATATTACTCCATTGATGTATATATATAGCAAATTTTAAGATACATCGAATTAATAATTACTGTTTATTTTTATAAATCTAACGGCACTACCACAAAACATGTTATAAGTAGCGGTCCTAAAGTGCCGGTTGTGTCCGAATCGATACTGAAGATGTATCACTATCGGTTCGTAAATAAAAAAAACGTTAAGTTTTTAAATTTTACTATTACTGTTGGTTCATAGGCACTATCAGTATTGGTTCTATTATAAACCAACACTAATAACTACTCTCACATGTATATATATAAACCACTCTTCCTACGAAGTCACTGCCCTCTCTTCTTCTTTTTTTCCTCTCTTCTTTTTCTTAACCATTTTAACTAGTTGCCTTGTTTTAAATATCTGATATTTGCTACTCCTTGTTATAGAGAAGGGAAGCATCAAGGAAGAAGCCAGTGACCATGGTGAGCGCAGAGAAGATGAAGAAGGAAAAGAGAAGAGGTTCGCCGAAGATGATGTGAAAATGTTCGTGAACAGCTACGGACTCGTCGATATTAAGAAGTAATCAAATCCTATGTACAAAATCTCTTAAACATATTCTCTTTAGAAAAGCTATTATGACTTTTTTCCTTCCTCATCGCATCATGTATTTGTTGCATGTATACTCTAGTCTTGTGGTTGGGTACATGTGAAGTGGTGGTGGCATAAATTTATTGCATGATATCTCTCTGTACATAAAGTTGTAAGATAAATGAGACAAACGTCATCTTTTATCGTCTTTTGATCAAGTGCTTGAATGAAAGTACAGAGTTAAAGATGGATGAATGAATGTATTTGGAGCTTGTTGGGAGAATTGATTCCCGCTATACTTGAAGATAATTATCAGATTAATCAAGAGTTCGAAGCACCCTTTGAAGAGCACGGCCTTCAGCCCATGAAGCAGGAGCCCCCTCTAGCGTTAGCACCTTCGGCAATACCGCCCCGAAGGCCCTAAACTGCTTTGGAGGCCAAAGCCCAAAATCGGAGGCATCAGTCCCCTTCGATAGGACTTGTACTTTACAACATTACGCGAAGTCTTTTACTGTATTGTCTCTATGTATTACACTTTGTGTTACAGCTATAGTCGGTTGTAAGTAGGGGTAATAATGTATTACCCTGTATGAATTGTGCCTACAAATACCCCCTCATTACTATTAGAAGTGGGGCACTAAAAACTTTGTATTCCAGTAATACACATACTTTCGGACGTAAGGTTTTACTCCATTCGGAGGCTTGAACCGGACTGAAACACTCTGTACAAGTGTAAGCCCTTTGAGGCTTACTAAACCTATCGTGTGATAATTTATTACACCAGCAGTTGGCGTCGTTCGTGAGGAGCCTAGTTCTAAATAACCTCTATGCCATATACACATAGTACACACCTACTTCGGACATACCTCCGAAGAAAGCTAGATGCGCTTCTGCTGTCACCGGGAAGTCTACCAGAGTTCCCAAGCCAACTTCACGCTACGGAGACCATCTGCCAGAAGACAATACTTCAAATCCAGCCGGCCCCATACTTCCTGAAGTAGCCCTTGGAGCAGCAGTACCCTCTGGAGTCTTTGCGCCTCCCGAAGAGCATCTTCGAGGGCCCCCTAAGGCCATGGGGCTCCCCAAGGTCGCCCCGCCCCCCGAGCTTTAGCCTCGGGTGGCCAAAGACTTTTCGAGGCTGCCCCAAGATGCTCTGCCACCATACAAGGCAATGCTTGCTGTGTTTGAAAGTAATTAACATCCCTTCGGTGAGAGACTTCACACATACACCAGCTCCGAACCATTTTAGCCTAGCGATGGATGCATCATTGCGCTTTTATAGCTTTGACAGCCTTGTATAAATACACAGCTAGATCGCTACTCGAGCCACAGCTCAACGCGAAACAAATAAGATCTAACATGCCTACAAGTACACAGTACTTCGGTGTAAAGCCTGGAACCCAATGCTCGAGGGTGGCTACTCGAATACGGCTAACGGCATTGACTTCGGGTCCTTAAACAGACCCTAAAAATTACTGGTGTGACCTGCTCCACCATTATCGCTTACAATGCCTCCGGGGCCAAAGCGATAAGAACAGAGACCCCCGTATCTTGAGCCAATGCTCGATATATGCCTCCGGATCCCAAGCGACCTAGGTGTTTGAAGCATCACTTCGTTCCCTAAAAAATACAGGTGCGACCTGCTCCACCATTATCGCTTCATAGCGCCCCTGGGCTCGAAGCGATAAGAATAGAGACCCCCGTATCTCGAGCCAATGCTCGATGCGTGTCTCTGGGTCCCAAGCAACCTAGGTGTTCGAAGCATCGCTTCGTTCCCTAAAAAATATTGGTACGACCCACTCCACCATTATCGCTTCACAGCGTCCCTGGGCCCAAAGTGATAAGAACAGAGACCCCCATATCTCGAGCAAATGCCTCGATACATGTCTCCGGGTCCTAAGTGACCCAGGTGTTCGAAGCATCGCTTCGTTCCCTAAAAAATACTAGTGTGACCCGCTCCACCATTATCGCTTCACAGTGCCCCTAGGCCCAAAGTGATAAGAACAAAGACCCCCGTATCTTGAGCCAATGCTCGATACGTTTCTCTGAGTCCCAAGCGATCTAGGTGTTCGAAGCATCGCTTCATTCTGTAAAAAATACTGGTGTGACCCGCTCCACTATTATCACTTCACATTGCCCTCGGGCCCGAAGCGATAAGATCAGAGACCCCCGTATCTCGAGCCAATGCTCGATACATGTTTCCGGCCCCAAGTGACCTAGATGTTCGAAGCATCGCTTCGTTCCTAAAAAATACTGGTGCGACTCGCTCCACCATTATCGCTTCACAAAGCCCCCGGGCCCGAAGCGATAAGAACAGAGACTCTCGTATCTCGAGTCAATGCCTTGATATGTGTCTCCGGGTTCTAAACTACCCAGGTGTTTGAAGCATTACTTTGTTCCCTAAAAAATACTGATGCGACCCGCTCCACTATTATCGCTTCACAGCATCCCTAGGCCTGAAGTGGTAAAAACATGGGACTCCGAGTGAATAACTCGATGTGTACCTAAAAGGTCTCAACCGACCTACTGCACAAAGCCTGCTTCGAATATCAACATACTTCGAAGTGCTTGAGGCCACAATCGAAGCCTAGCAGCAATGCATAAAGAGTGCTCGCAACATGCACGCAAAATACTCGCTCGCCATGAGCAAGGGGGAGCAATAAGTACATATGCATTCAGAGTGCACTTCGATAAAAACAAGTACTACATACACTTCGAGTACGAGAGTGCAACAAATACGCCTTTATTCAAGTACGTCTCAAATTACAAAATGTGAAGTACCCTATCAAATGTACTTCCATTACAATAAAACCTACTATGTTACAACTCACAAAAAAGTGCTATCGAGGCCTAACAAAAAGCGAGCACCCCTCACAGAAAATCGAGGGCCCTGTCCCCCTCGATGGCCGCGGCCCCTTGACGGCTCCAAACCACTCCAGAGCCCCCGTCGCCACGACGATGGCTCTAGCCTGAAGGGCTTCATTTGCGCTTTGAGCTGCCTCGCATCGAATTCCACTAGGCCCTCCTCTCTTCTTGGAGATCAGCCCATGTTTGAGGCACTCGAGGATGAGTGTCGAAAGCAGAAAATCTAGTTCCTCGGTAGCAGCCCCCTGCCGACGATTGGAGAGGCTGAGCCCCTCTAGGCTCAAGCCCTGCACCATCAAAGCCAGTCAAGTCTAGTGAGGACGACGAACTTTGTATGGGCTCCATTTTGATTAGGGCTAGGAGTTCGTTAGCCACTTCGATCAGTACTTCACCATTAGGACCCTACGGGAGTTTAAAATGTGAACAACCTTCAGCCCTAGCTACCTCGAAAACTACCCATTCGTGGTGAAGTGCTTCGGAAGCTTCAAGCACCTCGATGTCGCCCTCAGTATTCCCAATATAATCCTGAGCACAAGTACAAAATACCCTCGGTTTCATTAATATTCGAGGCCAATTACATTAACACCGAAGCATTACAAGAGGGCCTAGAATCTACACCTTGGGAGGAGTAGGCGCAGGAGGTTGCGGTGGGCGTGAGGCCGGAGAGGCGCGCTGCTGGTGACGGCGATGGGACTCGTCAATAAGCTCTAGCGAGGCCGCTCTCCCTTGCTCCTTCCATGGGACCTGAAGGGCTTGCCACGCCACGCCCACCTCCGGTGATGGAGAAAACATCCTTGCACCACCAAAATAGAAGTTGGGCATCGAATTTAACCTTCGAAGATGGGTGCAGCTGGCATCATGAAGGGACTATAGGACACTCTGGGCGGCAACCCTCCCCGAAGTTTCTGCGAAGCTAGCCATGGTATTATCCATGACCGAGACCGCATTCTCGAGGTATTTTAACCGAGGGCCTAAGGGCTCATTGGTCCCAAAATTTGAATCCTGGCTAGACGTCCCGAGGTAGGCCATCGATTCACGGAGTACATCGATGGTAGTGTCAAGCACGATTATAGCCCTGACACGCTCGCCCTCTAGCCGCCCGACAGCACCCTTGAGGGTTGCCTTCCCAGCCTTCAGTTTGTCGACTTCTGCTTGGAGGGTGGCCTCAGTCGAGCAGAGTCTGTCTGCCTTAGCCTCCGCAGCCTCCCGGGCTTCATGCTCTCAACGTAACATTTCCTCTAGCTCAGCGACTCACCCCTCGGCTATCGAGGCATGCTGCCGAAGGTCCTGCTCCACGTGCTCGGTCATCACCTCACGCCGGTTAAATGCCCTCAACGTCACCCTCATCAGAATGAGCACCTTTAAGAAGAAAAATTAATCAGGAATAAAGCTAAGAGCCAATAAAATAGTAAGAACTACGAAGCGCTTTGCACCTAGTGCAGGGCCCCCTCGATCACCGAGGCAAGGTCACTATAATGGTGCCCTGCAACCGCGGTTACCAGCTCACTCCGCGTGATGTCTTGGTGGGCTTGAATATAAGGCTCCAAGAGCCCATCTATCACTCACCCCGGGGGAACATAAGCTTAAAGGAAAGGAACCCTCGGTTCTAGACCATCTGATTCTCCCGCTCCAAGCATGAGCGGGACATCCTACGGGGTCACGGGTCGAGGGCCTCCATCATATCCACCTTCGCTAGCGCCCTCTTTGGAGCGCCCATCTTCGGGGTCCTCATCCTCATTGTCCCTCTCGTCACCCTTGCCTTCATCCCCTGCATCGCCCTTGCCTTCGTTCTCCTCATCGTCACCAAGGCGATGGCTAGAGTTGTCGGAGGCACATACTACGAAGTCCAAAGGGCAATGATTAGAGAAGTCCGAAGCTAGACAAGAATGCCATGAAAAGCAAGAAGTTCGAAGAAACAATTACCTTCAATATTATCTAAATTAGGAGAAAGAAGGGGGCAGGTGGCCAGATCGAAGAGGGCTGCGATTTCCTCTAGGTTGATCTAGAGGTCCCTGGACTCCGACATCTGATCCGCTCCTCTCAGCACCAGCCTCCCAGCCAAAGACGTCAAGGGGGGCTGGTCCAATGTCGAGGGCGCTGTTAAGCCTAGCCCCTGGGCCCTCATCGATGTATCCACCGGCACCTCGGCCGATGGACTAGTAGCTTGCCTCGGCGCAGGCGAGCTTCGTTGGCGTTGCACGGGCAGAGGCGAACCCTCTGCATCATCATCTGCTCGCCTCTTTTTTTAGGCCCGTTCGGTCACGGCCATGTCAGGGATTGCCGAAGGGTCAATTCCGAGCTTGGCCCAAACTCATTTGTACCGACACCACTCATCGACGAGGGCGAGCCACCTAGTCATTTTGCTCACCATTGGAGGCCTGATGACACCCTCGACCACTTTTGCAGCCTTCGAAGTAGACAACATGATCAGAGAAGCTAAAAGATGAAATAAGTTAACAAAACAGTCCAGTACTGAGAGCCAAAGGCAAAGTCTAAAACACTTACTGATGTCCTCCGAAGCCAACACCTTTGGCTCCCCTTCGGCAGGGTCTCAGAACTCCATCAGTCAGACCACCTTCAGTGGAGGGATCCCTAGAAGGATGAATTCCTTCACCAAATCCCACATACTCATTCGAGCTGCTACTATTTTCAGGAGCTGAATCCGTGACTCCAAGGTCAGTTCGATCAGCTCTCCTTCGGCGTGTCGACGATACAAAATAGAAGCATTGGTCGAGCGAAGATTGACATCATCCCCGACCGAGACATAAAACCACTTTCGCTCCCACTTTGAATACCACCTCTCATTCGAAGCCTTAACTAAGAAGCAAAACACGTAGTCGGCTCAAAGCTAGAAGTTCACACTACCGAAGCTGAGCAGCTTTACTGTCTTGTCACTCTGAGGCCTCCACTTCGACTGACAGTTTGCCTCGTGGAGGGACATAAATACGTCCGCTCTGTTGGGAACGTGGATGCTACGCTAGCCAAAAATAAAATTTTCTACCGCGCACACTAGGATATCATGCTAAGAGAGGGACCATAGATCGTTACCTCAGGCACGTAGTGCAGCGGAAGGAGAGTGGGAGTAGCAAGCCGATCCAACTCGAGCGTGCCACCAATGTGGTCGGGAGCTGATCAGCGTCCTAAGAAAACCTTCGCCCGATGATGCCCCTGAGAACTAGACAATCTGATCGGGAAGTCCTCGATTGAACTTGAGCCGATGACGCCGTCGATACAATCAGTGACGCTGATGCTGATGAACGATGCAGTCAAGCAGCGCCTCTACTGGTATCCACACATTCAGGGGTGGAACACCGGTTGATGGTGTACTATCACCCAGGCGAGATGGTCGGGCTCAAGAGGTGGCGACTAGGGTTTGCTTTTAGTGGCTAACAACTTAGCATGAGAATCGCATCAATCATGCGAATAGTGGAAGGCATAGCTTCCCTGTGCCCTGCACCCTTATATATATAGACGTCCTAGCTTGGGCTCATCCAGGCCTAACTAGGACTCTACTTGGATCTCTATCTGATCTATTTGGATCTCTATCCAAACCGAGCTCAATTCGAATCCTATTTGAATCCAGAGTTCTAACCCATTAAGTGTGCGACCCTGTAGGTTCACATATAGATTGGTTAATATATGGAAACTCCTTTCTATACTCCGTTAACAACGGCCTCTAGCAAAGCATATTAATCCAAGTATACATAAAGATCATATCGATTGAACCTTGTAATGTTTCACATGTACATGTCCCTTTGCCTCACGATATTATCAAGCACAAGGTGAGATTTGTGCCATCCTATCAATAGGTCGATCTCTCTCTCAATCTCCGTATTAGATTATAACATGTGATTAATGTCTTAATCACATCGGCATGGCCATGCACTTTCATAATCCATTACATCGAGGGGCCCAAAGATATCTCTCCCGTTAAAGAGGGGCAAATCCCATCTTGATCACTCATATCCCACTACATGTTTCATGATAGATCCAATGACTACTTTTATAACTACTCAGTTACGGAATAGCATTTGATAGTCCCAAAGTAAGCCACTACGCATGTTGGAAACCATGGAGATCTCAGGTCTAAGGACTTTACATAAACACTACCGAGACCTACTGATGACACATCAAATCTCAATAGTGTCTCGTAGCGGGTCTATCCCACATATGTTCTCCAACATACGTTCATGTTTATTGAGTCGGTATCTCCATATTCATGATCCATGAGATATAATCATCAATCAATACGCATGCTGATCTTAGTCATATATGTTCCATATATGACTTAGAACCAATGAGGGATCATTTAGAAATAATCGCATTACGAGTCTCATGAACAAGTCACATACTTGTTAATCCATAATGACAATCTATTTCAAGGAACAGAACAACATTTTATAGACATAGTATGCCTCGTACAATATCTCCATATTGACTCTAGAGCATAATGCTAACATGCTCGGCCCTCGCATCCTTCAGCCCTCATGGCCCACTCAAAAATAGCTAGCCTGGCCATGGCGTTCAACGATAGCTGGGGGAGTTTGAGGTGGAACATGTGTAACACTTCCCAGCAGCCGTGAAGCTGGGAGCCCAAGCCCTGCCTCGAAGAAGGCCTCAAAAAATAATGGCTTCGTTGTCTTGAGGCGTCGGGATTTCTTCTCCTTTTGAAAGGCGTGCCTCGCAAGGATTTTCCACCATGTGCTTGCAGGCCTTTGCCATGGACTCCCTTGTCGAGGTCTTTCATAGCTCGAAGGTTTGCTCTAGCTTCACCTTCAATGGAGGTCTTAGGCCCTTCGACTCCTGAGGCCTCGGCGCTGACACCATAGTGGAAAAAACTAGACGAGTGGTCGAACCGGTCAAGTTATCGGTTTATCGGTTCATTGGTCCGACCGTCGGTTCATCGGTCGGACCACTATTTTTTTATTTATTAA
>KE371525.1:17814-33278 GCA_000418225.1 Zizania latifolia | reverse complement strand
CAACCACGTTGCCGTTTCTTCCCGCCACTGTCGCTCCTAGGGCGGCGAGGCCAGCCGTGCCGCCGATTCCCTCCGCCGCCGACATCCCCCATCGGCTGCCTTAGCGCCGTCGTTCGTTGTGCTGGATCACACGCGTCGCCTCTGCTTCATGGATGAGAACACAACCAACAGGGGAAAATGAGAGAACATATTGAAAAAAAAGTAAGAGGGTATATTGTGTAATGGTATGGTGGGTAATTACTAGTGAACTCCAGGACTACTCTTGAAAAATTATTTTGTGAAACATCTCTTGAGGTGCTCTACAAAAAACCTAGAGCAGCACCTCAGATCTTGATTTTTTCTGGATCTAAAAACGTGGAGCAGGACCTGTTTGGCTACAAGTTTGTAGAGCGGAGCTAAAAAATAAGGAATAGAGTAGTGCCAAACAGGGCCGTAGTCTAACTATTTTGACTCTTGTTTGTTTGTTTTTGATGTGAAAAAAGAGACACCAAATAGAGACACCATTAGTACAAGTTCCCATATAAGAGAGGGATAGAACAAAATTCTCTCATGTCTCTTATTTGTTTGTTTCTTTAACTTGGTGGGGGATACTCTCTCAGAAATGCTTACTAAGGCTAAAGAGCATGGCCACCTCACAGGTGTTTGCACTCACTTGTTTGAGATGAGGGTCACTCATTTATAGTATGATGATGACACTGTTCTCCAACTGGATTACTCTGAAAAAAACTTCCTAGTGATGAAATTTTTACTCTACTGCTATGAAGCAATGTCTAGTATGAAGATTAATTTTCAGAAGAGTAAGGTGGTGGCCATTGGTATTTCTCATGAGGAGTCCTTAAGAGTTGCTGAAATTCTTAACTACAAGTTGGGGGAGCTCCCCATTACTTATCTAGGAATGCATGTTAGCTCCAGTAAACCTTCTAAGCTTGAGTTCTTAAAAGTGGCTGGCAAAATGGAGAAATGCCTCTCTTCTTAGAAATGTGGTCACTTGTCCTATATAGGAAGAATGATGTTAATTGATTTTTGTTTAAGTAGTATCCTAATGTATGTCATGGGGGTCTATGTTCTTCATGAGATGATTCACAACAAGATTAATAGCATAAGGGGGGACTTCTTTTGGGAGGGGTTAGAAAATAAAAAGAAATACCACATGATGAGTTGGAAGGCTTTGTGTGCCCCAAAGGATTTTGGTGGCATGGGTTTCCTCGATTCCAGTGCCATGAATCTAGCCTTAATGGGTAAATGGATTTTCAGGATTGGCTCCAACAATCCTGGGCCCTGCTATACATTGCTAAAAAAGAAATATAATATTCTCAAAGGGTTTTTCTAGACAGATGCCCTAGGTGGCTCTTATTTTTGGAAGGGGCTTCACAAATGTAAAAAATAGATGAGGCGAGGATGTGGTTTCAAATTGGAAAGAGGTGATAAAGCTGCTTTTTGGGAGGATGTCTGGGAAGATGAAGTCCCACTGAAAACTACTTTTAATGATCTTTTTCAAATCTGTAGTGATCAAAACATTACTGTGGCTGAGTTATGGGACAAATATGATGGTGTGCCTCAATTTAGGAGATCTCTGTGTGGCTCAGAAGTTAATAGTTGGTAGGACCTTGGGAGGAGGCTAGCTAATATTGATCTCTCTCTTGCTGATGATGAAATGGTTTAAACACCAGATCTCTATCGATTCATTACCTATAGGGGTGTGACAAACATTAAAAGTATCAAAATTTGGAAAAGCTGCACTTCTGTTAAAGTCAAAATTCTTTTCTGGTTGGCTCTTCGGGGGCGCGTACAAGTAGGAGAGCAACTCTGTAAAATGAAATGGAAAGGGAGCTCTCTTTGCAACTCGTGTGGCCAATCTGAATCTGTGAGCATCTTTTTTCCTCTGCCCTCCTTCTGCCCTTTTATGATGTATTATTAGAGATGTGCTGGGCTGAGATAGAGTTCCTAAAAATGGAGAAGACCTATCTTTAAAAATTTTCCGTAATAGAAAGCTAGTCAAAGGCTCGAATAATAATCTGGTGTTTGTGACGATGTCGGCGGCCAGTGTTTGGGCGATCTGGCTGTGCAGAAACGAGTTGATTTTCCGAAAAGTGCTTCATTCTAATGCATTGCATGTCGCTTACAAAACTGCATTGTTTTTGTCTCAGTGGCTACCGCTGGTGCCATCACATACAAAAGAAAAAGCTCAAGGATGCTTATCCTCGCTCCATGCCAAGCTGCGGGAGTTGTCAAGAAACTGAAGCTGCTTTCGAAGGAGGGTGCCACTCAAGGCCACTCTCTGGACTGAAAAAAAGGAAAAGTCATGCGCTCCATGCCATCTTCAGCAATATAGAAACTGGAAATTCTCTGTGATGTGATCAATGTGTGTTTTCCCCCTATTTTCTGTGTCGTGATTGCTGTTATGGTGGCTGTCTCGTTTGTTAAAAGGCTATGTTGGTCTGTCCACTTTTGTGTTAGCCTGGAAACTTTATAGTCTATGTTTTTTGGAGGTTTTTCTGGCTCAATGCTAGTCGCTGTTTTGGGTTGTGTGGTTAAACCCCACCGGGTAGATGTTTTGTGGCTCAACTGTAAAGCCGGTGTTCCCAGTATCTACCTTTCTGCTTTCAATACAAAGCAGGGCAAAATACCTTTTCCTCCAAAATCAATTCCCCATATGAAAGTACCATAGAAGAAACTTCTCTTCCATGAAATGAGGAATTTTCTCTTAATCAGGGCCATGATAGTTACACGTTCCCCATACATCCCTACTCATGCTCCTGCATGTGTGTGTCTCTGTGTGTTATAACTGCTAGAAAGTACGAACACAAAGCAGACAATGGTAATCACAACAACAACAGAACACATTCTAGTATTGATTCCAAAGAATAATATACCATGGTACCAACAATATAGTATTACAACACTCAAAGCTTCTTCTTACACCATATTGGAGAGATAAGCTCTCTCCTCTATCCTTCTCCAAAAGTAACAAAAAAGAAAGAATGCAACAACAAAAGGGAGGGTTTGCGTCTTCAATGAATTGGCGTAGGGCTGGGGTGGATTATCTGTACAATGGCGACCACATGCTGTGTCACGCCCAGAAATTCCAACTATTTTCTTGTGATTTATTGTGTGGAAAGTCTCTCGTCTAGGAATCAGCTGAGGCACACAATAGACAATTTATTAGACATCCAAAGCATTATTGATCACAACGAAGTAAATAAAGTATTTACAGAGATAGCATTGGAACCTCAAAACAATAATGATCAACATAAAAAACTCCTAATAACTTTATTGACGCAGCGGTGACTCCACTCCACGGGCAGACTTGACTAGACAACAGCTAAAAAGGCACCACCTTTATCTTCGCTGATGAACTCCTCTTCTGGTGGTGGGGGAATGCAATGGTGAGTATTTTGAATACTTAGGAAGCCATCCAAGTGGAACGGTTATAATACACAGGGGATACAAAGGATAACATAATAGGGTTTATTTGCATAAACAGAGCATTAAAGAGAGATGGAATTTAAAAGGTAGTTCTAATTAAGTTGAAACCTTAAAACAACATTGCTTGTGGTAGCGTAAGTTTACAGTGCAAAAGTGGCCCATGAACCGGTCCTTAAAGTGTCATGAGTATAACTAGTAGAATCATGGACCTTGTACTCACAACCCACCTTATTCAAGTTTTAATATCACTTAAATCATGAACCAGTTCATTTACCACTGGTATTCATATAAGCCAACATTAATATGAAAGTTGTATTTAACAGCATAATGTAATATGATACTAGTTTCTAAGTAGGGCTAAGCAATCCTAGGTATTCAGATAAATCATAGTAAAGATTCATACTGGTCAAGTTTAATAATCCCTAGGTAGACAAGGAACAGGTAAATAATCAACAGGGGCAATACAAGCAGGTTTATATCCCAATCTCAGTGATATTTTAAAATAAAATGCATTTTTGAAAGAATAACAGCTTTAAAACATGGGTTCAATATGATCAAAGAGGAACTTGAATAACTTGCATTGCTGGATAGAGATGAAAATAGGTGAATCCTCAACAAAAACAGGCTCTTCAGGTGCTTCGGAGACTAAACAACAATACAAACAAACAATAATAAATTAAAACATCACACATCCGCATATATTCTATGTGTGAACATATTTTTAATGGGTAGAGCTCATTTTTAGAAAAATTCTGCAGTTTGAATGGTTAAATTTGAAGTTCGAATGAATTAGATATGAAATTTTAAAGTTTAAACAGGGTTCTATTTGAATTCAGAAAATAAAAAGGAATTATGACGTAACACTGAATTATTTTTCTAAAGAAAAATAGGATTTATGGCATCAGTAGGGGGTTAACGCGCGCGGGCGCGTCGGGGACACGTGGCGCACATGCGGCGGCAGCGGGCCGATGTGGCGCTGACGTGGTGGCCACATGGGCACCACGTCGGCACCATGCCAGGACGACGGCAGTGGGCGATGGCGTCTCGGGGACCGATGGTCGCAGGCGGGAGGCAGCCCGACAATTGGCGGTGAGGGGCGAAACAGAACCAAGGAAGGACGGCGAACTCACCTGAGCGGTCGACGGTGAGCGGCGGCGAGGCTCGGGTCGACGGCGGCGACGGGGCTCCAGTGGTGGGCGGTGATGGCGAAGGGGCAGCCGAGGACCGGTAGATGATGGCGGTCACGACGGTGGGGTCGACGGCGACCGACGGATGATGGGGCACCGGCGATCGGTGGATGGAGCGGCGGAGCGACGGTAGAGGGGTCTAACCAAGAGCTAGGCCTATGGGTGGAGTTGGGCCGAAGCGCGGGAGCGGGCTAGCGGGCAGAGGCGCGCGTGAATTGGGCTGGCCGAAGGCCAGTCCAAGAGCGGGGTTCGGATTTTTATTTTAAAAAAGTGAATTTTCATTTCTTTTTCTTTTAAAAGGGCTCCAAAAATTTAGAAAAATACATTTTTTACTCAGAAAAATTCTTATAAAATTCTTTACACTTTTAGAGACTTTTGCAAAAAATTTGAGCAACATTTGATTTGCAAAAATTTCTTCCTCAAATTTTAATACTCAAACTTCTTTTCTTTTCTTTAAAAAAATTATTTTCAAATTTATTTTTCTGAAAATTTCTTTTTCCTTTTATTTTATTCACGGCTTTTAATACTTTTATATTTTAAATATCCACCATGGATGGTGGTAACTCCAACTCATAGGCAACTTCACCTCTTCAACTGGTTATCTGATATGGTCCCACGAATCGTGGTGCCAACTTTCCCTTGGTCTGGAAACTACGAACTCCACGAAAAGGGGTAACTCTGAGGTATACAAAATCTCCTTTCTTAAAATTGAGGTCTCGACAACGGTTGTCGGCATAACTCTTCTATCTAGACTGAGCAATACTCAAACGGTCTTGAATAATCTTGACTTTACTTTCAGCTTCTTTCATAATATCAGTGCCAAAGACTTGGGTTTCACCCACTTGATCCCAAAACAACGGCATTCTACACTTTCTCCCATACAAAGCTTCAAACGGGGACATCTGAATACTAGCTTGATAACTGTTATGATAAGAGAACTCAGCGTAAGGCAAGTTCTTATCCCACGATCCTTCGAAATCTAGAGCGCAGGCTCTCAATATATCTTCTAGAATCTGATTTACTCTTTCTGTTTGGCCATTAGTCTAGAGATGATAAGCTGTATTGAAATTCAGACGGGTACCCAATTCTTCTTACAACTTTTGCCAAAACATAGAAGTGAACTGACTTCCTCTATCTAATACTATCCTTTTAGGAACTCCATACAAACAAACAATCCTAGCCATGTATAGCTCCGCTAACTGACTGTCGCGGTAGGTTGTCTTGACTGGTATAAAGTGAGCCACTTTTGTTAAACGATCAATAATGACCCAAATAGAATCATACCCTGAAGTTATTCTTGGTGATCCAGATATAAAATTCATTCTGATTTCTTCCTATTTTCATTCAGGCACTCGTAAATGTTAAAGTAAACATGTAGGTCTCTGATGTTCTGCCTTCACTCTTTGGCATACATCACATAGGGCTAGATACTCTGCCACCTCATGGCGCATACTAGGCCACCAAAATTTTTCTCGAAGGTCTTGATACATCTTATTACTCCTGAGATTGATAGAGTATTGGGTCTCATGGGCTTCACAAAGTATGAGATCCTTCAACTCCTTATCAAGTACACAAATACAATTTCTATGTCATAGGGTACCTTGCTCATCCTCGACGAACTCATAAACTTTTACTTGCTTCATGTTCTCCTTGGTCTTCAGAACATAAGGATCATCCACTTGAGCTTTACGAATCTGATCTAACAGCGAAGGCTGGGCTTTCAAGGCTGCTAGAAAACCACTTGGAACAACACTCAAACTCAACTTTTCAAACTCTTGGAGCAACTTCAAAGATACTTCCTCAACTGAAATAGCATTCCCATAGGTCTTACGACTAAGAGCATCTACTACCACATTAGCTTTACTAAGGTGACATTGAATACTGATATCATAATCCTTGACTAACTCGAGCCACCTTCTTTAATGAAGGGTTTAAATCCGGTTAAGTGAAGATATACTTCAAACTTTTATGATCCGTAAAGACTTCTGTATGATTACCGATGAAATAATGACGCTAAATCTTTAGAGCATGAACCACTGAAACCATCTCTTAATCATGGATCAGATAATTTAACTCATGAGGTCTTAATTATCGAGAAGCATAGGCAACTATTTTACCTCCTTGCATCAACACACATCCTAAACCTTGATGAGATGCAAAACAGTATACTTGAAAATCTGGCAGAATTAGCACTAGGGCTGACATTAGTCTTTTCTTCAACTCTTTAAAATTGTCCTCACACTCAGGTGACCAAATAAATTTCTCATTCTTCTGTAATAACTTGGTCATAGGCTTAGCTATTTTGAAGAAATTCTCAATGAACCGACGGTAATAACTCGCAAGTCCTAAGAAACTCCTTATCTCCGTAGTGTTCTAGGGCTATAACCAATCAGTAATAGCTTCAACTGTACCAGGATCAGCGGCAACTCCTGACGCAGAAATAATATGACCCAAGAATTTTACTTCCTTCAACCAAAACTCACACTTAGCTAACTTAGCATACAGCTGGTGCTCCCTTAGATTTTGAAGGGCTAGGTATAAATGCGCTACATGATCTTCCTCCATCTTGGAATAAATAAGAATGTCATCAATAAACACCACTACACACTTATCCAGGTACTCCATAAACACACTGTTCATCAAATTCATGAAGAAAGCAGGGGCATTTGTTAATCCAAAAGACATCACCAGATACTCAAACAATCCATAGTGAGTTGTAAAAGCAGTCTTAGAGATATCTTCTTCTGGAATTCTCAACTGATGGTATCCTGATCGAAGATCTATCTTAAGAAATACTGAGACTCCTTGTAACTGATCAAACAAATCATTAATGCAGAGAAGATGGTATTTATTCTTGATTGTGACCTCATTCAAAGCTCTATAATCCACACACATTCTCTTGGACTTGTCCTTCTTCTCCACGAATACAACTGGGGCTCCCCAAGGCAAAGTGCTTAGACGAATGTATCCTTTCTCCAGCCACTCTTCCACTTGCTTCTTACCCTTAGCTAACTCATCCGAGACCATCCGATATGGTCTCTTATGAATTAGGGCTGTACCGGGAGCTAGATCAATCCTGAACTCAATGTCTCTCTTAGGTGGCATACCTGGCAACTCTTCTGGAAAAACATCAGGATATTCTTGCACCACGGGTATTTCTTCGGTCTGAACTTCATTCAACAAGATCTTCAAACCAGACGGGTTCGGGTTATGAAAAGTGATGGTTTGATCAAGGTGATTGGTTACGGTGACTTCTCTAGTTGCACACTTAATCTCACCCTCATGTTTCACTAACCAATCCATTCCTAAAATGACATCTAGGTCTTTGGATTCTATCAAGATTAGGTTAGCCAAAAAAGAGACACCAAGAATCTCAATAGTTACCAGAGGACTAAAGAGAGAAGTAGGCATCTGGTGACCAGGGATACAGATAACTAATAAATGGGGTAACGATTCGATAGCCAAGCCATATTTCTCCACAAAACTCTTTGATATGAAAGAATGAGTTGCACCGGAATTAAAAAGTACTGTTGCAAGTATTGAGTTAACAGGGAACGTACCCAATACTACATAAGGGCCAGCTTGAGCTTCTTTAGCTATGATGTAATTTACTCTTGCCTTGACTTGTCCAGCTAGGGCTTGGTTTGGGGCTGTTGCGGCTCTGTTCGGACGCTTGGGCTCCGGACACCTATCAGAGTAGTGACCAGGCTTATAGCAATTGAAGCACACCACTGGCTTTTCATTTTTGTCCTTCAAAGGAACTTGATTTGCACCCATGACTTGAGTAGGGTGAGGCGCATTAGGACGGTACACTTGAGGTGCACCACTAGTGTTTCCACTCCCACTAGCAGCATAAAACTGACGAGGGCAATTGGCCTGAGCATTGGGTTCTCTAGACTGCTATTGTTGTGGCACCATCATATAACGAGGCTTCTAATTGTTGGCCTATTGATTCTGCACCATTCTGCGCTTCCTAGACTTCATCTTGTTATGATGATCCTCTTGACGAATCGAGTTATCAACCAACTTCTGAAAATCAACATAATCTATAGAAATCAGATGAACGGCCAGTTCATCATTTAGACCACTAAGGAACTTTTCCTAACGCTCAGCATCTAACTTGACATCTTTAGGGGTATAACGAGCCAAGTGATTAAACTCATGAAGATATTCAGTGACAGAATAATTTCCTTGCTTGATGGCACAAAATTCCTGCTTCTTCAGAGCCACAAGTCCATCAGGAACATGGGCCTTCCTGAAACCAGCTGAAAAATATGCCCAAGTAATCTCGACTCCATCAACTCTGTTTTCTTTGAAATGACTCCACCACTCTCCTGCTGGGCCTTCAAGTTGGTGGTATACAAAAAAAACCTTCTCCTAATCAGTGCATTGCAGGACTTCTAGCTTATTCTCAATAGTGAACAGCCAGTCACTAGCCTCTACCGGGTTGGTAGTGCTAGAGAAAACAGGCGGCCTCACACAGAGGAACTCTGACAACATGTTCTAAACTGGAACAGGTGCAGGTAGGGGTTAAACAGGCGAGGCACGCTGTTGAGCATTCATCTGAGTCATTAACATGGCCATGAGTTGATTTTGATTGGAAAGCACTTGTGCCAAAATAGGGTTCTCTAGCATGGGAGGAGGGAGATGGGGCTGCTGCTGCTAAGACTATCCATTGTTGGCTCCAGTTGCTTCATCCATTCCATCCTAAAAATTGACGTGACGAGTCTACACTATCTTGCTAAAGAGAACAAATAGGAGAAGGGATAGGTGGAATTTAGAAAAAAAAAAGATAGAAGAGAAAACATCTTGTACTGATCTGAAATTCATTATGATTTTTATTAGACTCCAAAAGAAACTCATAAGTGCAGATATATCACAGAAGGTCAATACAAACCACACACTACAGATAAGTAAAGCTAACAAACATTTAGCCTAATCAAAACAAACGCCTAGCACAACTTACTAAAGGGACACTAAGGACTGGGATCCTCCAAAGCTTGATCAAAAGAAAACTCTGGTTTTTCTAGATCACTCTCCTCCATGACTCCGTCTTTCTCATCATCTTCACCTTCATCACTCTCAATGATGATGATCTCCTCTTCACGCATTCTTCGGATCACTTGTACTCTAGGCGACATCTGAACTCACTTCCTTGCAGTGCGACGGATCTTGGGACCTCTAGGTGGCGAGTCTCCCTTCAGCTCAGCAACCTCCTTCTTTAGTGCATCCACTTGATTCTGCAACTGACAGATGGTTCGACGGTTCCGATTGTCTTGCTCATGTGCTCCAATGAGGGAATCCTTATGGCAGTCATCCATCGCCTTCATCATGTTCACCATCCTGACCATAGTGGCACTATCTTCTTCACCAGTGGGCGGGTACTCTACATAATCATCACGATGAGTCTTCCTCGGATAGTATCTGTACTCCGATGCTGATAACTTGGCTGTAAAGCGATCACGAGGCTCTCTAATAGCAGAATAAGCAGCTTCCTCGCAAGCATGACCAAAATTTCTTCCTTTGGCTTCTACTATCATTGAGGGGATAGTCTCTCTTTTGCTCATGATGAAAACAACCACTCGTATTATTTCAGGGAAAACTGACCAACTTGAGAATAGATGGGAACCTCCCGATTTCCATAGAAAAATACCATATGGCTCAACTCCTTAACAAAGCCTTTCATTCTGAAACACCTTTGGGGCTGGGATCCTAGTTTTCATTCTAAAAAGGACATATTAAAATAAATCAGCACCACTTTTCTAGAAAAGAAGCACCCTTTTAAAATAAGAAGAAAAGAAGAGAGGAGTAGTATAACTATAAAATAGTTTTCTGCTCCTAAGGTTAAACTATTTGGCCATTCCTATAGTCAAGGTAGCTCTGATACCAACTTGTCACTCCCGAAAATTCTAACCATTTTCTTGCTATTTATTGTGCAGAAAGTGCCTCATCTAGGAATCAATCGAGGCACACAATAGATAATTTATTGAACATCAAAAGCATTATTGTTCACGACGAAGTAAATAAAGTACTTATTACAGAGGTAGCATTGAAACATCAAAATAATAATGAACAACATAAATCACGGTACCTTAAAAAAGAGCTGTGATATGACCATCCACCTAGATCCTCCAAGCTTCACACCCCAGGAACCATCTATCCGATATACCCCCTGGCGCTCCAATCCGAATAGCAAAGACTTACCCAGTGTAGAACTATCGGCCATCTCGATGCTTCACCCAGGATCTCTAGGCTTTAGGTCATACCATATCCCATGCTGGCTTGTGGTAGCACGAGTTTACAGTGCAAAAGTGGCCCATGAACCGGTCCTTAAAGTGTCATGAGTACAACTAGCAGAACCATGGACCTTGTACTCACAACCCACCTTAATCAAGTTTTAATATCACTTAAATCATGAACCGATTCATTTACCACTAGTATTCATATAAGCCAACATTAATATAAAAGTAGTATTTAATAGCATAATGAAATATGATACTAGTTTCTAAGCAGGGCTAAGCAATCCTAGGCATCCAGATAAATCATAGTAAAGATTCATAGTAGTCAAGTTCAATAATCCCTAGGTAGATAAGGAACAAGTAAATAATCAACAGGAGGCAATACAAGCAGGTTTATATCCCAATTCCAGTGACATTCTAAAATAAAATGCACTATTGAAAGAATAATAGCTTTAAAATATGGATTCAATATGATCAAAGGGGAACTTGAATAACTTGCCTTGTTGGACAGGGATGAAAATAGGCGAATCCTCGACGAAAACTGGCTCTTCAGGCGCTTCAGAGACTAAACAGCAATACAAGCAAACAATAATAAATTAAAATAGCACACATGCGCATACATTCTATGTGTGAACATATTTTTAATGGGTAGAGCTTATTTTTAGAAAAAAACTGTAATTTAAATGGTTAAATTTGGAGTTTGGATGAATTAGATATGAATTTTTGAAGTTTAAACAGGGTTCTGTTTGAATTCAGAAAATAAAAAGGAATTATGACGCAATACTAAATTATTTTTCTAAAGGAAAATAGGATTTAAGGGGTCAGCAGGGGGTTCACGCGCGCACGCGCGGCCAGGACACGTGGTGGCCACGTGGCGCACATGCAGCGGCATCGAGCCGATGTGGCGCTGACGCGGCGTCCACATGGGCACCATGTCGACACCACGCCAGGACGACGGCAGCGGGCGATGGCGGCTCGGGGACTAATGGTCGCCGGCAGGAGGCGGCCCGATGACCGGTGGCGAGGGGTAGAACAGAACCAGGGAAGGACGGCGAACTCACTAGAGCGGTCAACGGCGAGCGGTGGTGATAGGATCTGACCGGCGATGAAGAAGAGCGGCGGCGAGGCTCGGGTCGACGGCGGCGACGAGGCTCCGGTGGTCGGTGGCGACGGCGGAGGGGCAACCGAGGACCGATAAAAGATGGTGGGGTCAGTGGCGACCAGTGGACGGTGGGCACCGACGATCGGTAGCTAGAGCGGTAGGCAGAGGCGGTAGAGCAGCGGGCAGAGGCGGCGGAGCGGCGAGCGCATGGCGCTACGGCGATCGGCGGTGATAGGGCGGCGACGGAGGGGTTTAACCGAGAGCCGAAGGTGCGGGGGTCCTTTTTATAGGGTCGGCCGGAGGAGTACGGTACGGATACGGTGGCTCGGTGAAGACAGGCGGCGGTTGCAGCCGGGCGACGCGGCGGGGGTGGTTGCAGGCATGGGCCGAGCTTCAATCCTTGGGGGAAAAGGCCGGCGGGGTGCGGGGAGCATGAATCCAGGCTTGGATTCGGACTAGGGCGACGGCGGAGTTGGATTAGCGTGGCTGCGGGCGACACTAGGGCGCTGGCCACGTGGGCGGGGTTGGGGACGGACCCGACAGGTTGGGCCCACCTGTCGACGGCTGAACGCGGGCGCGCGCGGGAGCTGGGCCTGTGGGAGGAGATGGGCGGAGACACGGGAGTGGGCTGGCGGGTGGAGGCGCGCACGGATTGGGCTAGCCAAAGGCCAGCCCAAGAGCGTGGTTCGGATTTTTATTTTAAAATTTTGATTTTTCATTTCTTTTTCTTTTAAAAGGGCTTCAAATATTCAGAATAATATATTTTTGACTTAGAAAAATTCTTATAAAATTCTTTACACTTTTAGGGACTTTTGCAAAAATTTTGAGCAATATTTTATTTGCAAAAATTTCTTACACAAATTTTAATACTCAAACTTCTTTTCTTTTCTTTAAAGAAATTTTTATTTTCAATTTTCTTTTTCTGAAAAATTATTTTTCCTTTTATTTTATTCATGACTTTTAATACTTTTATATTTTGAAAATTTCAGGCTGTGACATGCTGCTTCTCACATGTAAAAAGGGACGCCCAACTCTTTTCCCTTATCTCTAAGCATAACCAACATAGCTACAAAATGTTAAAAAAAACAACTATGTGTAGTACCCGGGGGGCACTCCATTTAATCCCGGTTGCACGATTTTCTACAGATCCATAATCCACTTCACTTGAGAGGCATTCCTTTACATTTGATGTGAAACAACTCCTCTCTCTTTTACCTCCCCTCCCTAGGAGTGTGCTGAAAGAACTAGTTTTTAACCAAGGTTGGGTGGGTGAAATCATGGGCCAGCTGTGCAGTCGTTGTTTGTCAGAGCTCCACCTCTTGAAGATCCTCTGTCAAACTATTGAACTGCGCAGATGAATTGATGTTGGAACGACTGTGTGATGGATTTCCAGGCATGAGGGGCGAGGGCATTGTCTGCCCCTCAGATGATCTAGTGCCTATCACAGCGTTAATTTGTTCAGAGTAAGTTCCAATCCATGACGCTAGTCGTGATCTTGAGAATGAGCTGTTGTTAGTGACTGACGATACTCTAGATCCCTGGTTAGGGGTAGAGATGTTATCCATGCTCGGATACCGCTGCATGGTAGGAAACATTGTTGCTAAAAATTTTGTCACTGCTGGGGGTGAAGAAAATAACGTTTCGGCTGGGGGTGAGGATGATCGCTCATCCAGATGGAAGGTTGAAAGAGCTCAGTCCTTAAGTTATATTGAGTTTTGGTGATTTATGACAATGGATGTTGGGACTAACTATTTTTATGAGTTTGTGTGTTAGATTAAGTTTCAGCATCAAGCAAAAAGGTTGATTGCTCATATGTTGACAATCAACAAGTAAAATATTGATTATGAAGATTTTTAGCATTTCAAGTCATATTAAACCGGAAGTTTTGATCAAAGGTTCTTGGATCAATCTCTCTTGAGTTTAATGAAATAACACCATTGATTGATAGATCTCAAACAGCATGACAATAAAAGTAATTTATAGAAGGTTGTTAAGTATATATATTGATGGATATGATAAATGAAAGCTAAAGTTGATGATTGGCAAGAAGCTAAGAATCATGAAGGACAAAGTGATTTATACCATTGATTATATGTTGAGAATCAAGTGCAATATTAATAATGAAGAACAAAATGATTTATAATATTGATTATATGTTGAGAATCAAGTGGAATATTAATCAATAAAGAACGATGTGATTTATACCATTAATTATATGTTGAGAATCAAGTGGAATATTAATCATGAAGATGGTTCATAGAAGCTTGGTATATCTATATTGATGGACATGAGAAATACAAGCTAAAATTATCGATTGATAAAAACTTGAGTATCATGAAGCGTAAAATGATCTATATTATTAATTAATGAGAATCAAATGAACATATTGAAAATGTTGGATACGAAGTGGTTTTCTATGGCAAGACGGTGAAGGGTAAGTGATACTCGGCTACGAGGGACCATGCAAGGGTGAAGGGCAAGCATAGGCTTGGCGCCAAAGGACCAATACGATGGTGAAGAGCGATTATAAGCTTTATACCGATGAACCATGTAAGTCTATAAAAAACTACGGGTGATCTGCATCACTTATTCAAAGAATGCAAGAAGTGATAAAGAGAAGAGCAAGTTCGGATTTCATATGTTAAAGGATGTCGAGTGGCTTGAATATATGGAAGCATCCACTTCATATGTTGACCTACACCAAGCCAAAATTCAAAGTGAACATTGCTCAAGGCAAATGTATAAATGTTTTGGGACTAACGTGTTCAACTAGTGTTATGTAGGTGAATAATCCCAATGATGAAATGGTTTTAACTTTGTCGTTCCTCAAATGTGAAGAAACAAGATGGTGTGAGGGTGTTTCTATTGTTCTAAATCTTTTATACTTGCATTTGAGTATAGGAATGTCATACTATTAAGAGGGATACAAAGTTGATTTGTTGTATATGTCTCGGTGCTCAAAGTGTTTTATTTTATTGCTATCTTGAGAGAAAACCAAAGCCATAATATTTTCTCTTTGGGGTTTCAAGCCTTGTTCTTTGTTGAGTTGGATAGCCCTTTTGACAAGCTTTCTAAAATGTCCAAGATCATCAAAAACGGATTTCGGAGTCAAAAGTTATGACCTGTTTTCTGGAGTGCTGCCAGGAATTTCGGAACTTCCGGTTAAGCCCGGAACTTCTGCGATCTCCAGGTCCGGAACTTCTGGTTAATCCCGAAACTTTTGGGATCTCCAGGTCCAGAACTTTTGGTTAATCCTGGAACTTCCAAAATGAATCTTCTGTATCGATTTATTTTGGCTCGGAACTTCCGGTTAAGCCCGGAACTTTCGGATGAACAGTTGCAAAATGTCTTCAAACGGCCACTTTTTAAGTGACCCCATTTTGAAGAGAACTCTTGAGCAAATATTCAAAAACACTCTCTCACTCTTTCAAAGCTAGATCTTGAGCAAATCTTTGTAATTTCATTTGAGAGTGCAACACAAATCTTCTAGCAAACTTCTTGCTCCATCTT
>KE371523.1:0-14623 GCA_000418225.1 Zizania latifolia | reverse complement strand
GCGTCGCGGGAGCTCATTGCGCGTCTGTCTCCTTCGCTGCTGGAGCCCGAGAGGTGGTGGCGGTGGTGGTCCGTTGCCTGTGGGGTTTGAGAGGTTTTGAGGTGATGGGGAGAGGGACACCCCGGATAGATTTATAATGGACTTGATGTAGACTTGCACGGCTTTATTCTGCATATTTTACCACAGTACTTTACTGTTCCCTCCCAAATTTTTAAAGAAAATTCTTCAATCTTACTTAACACGTCGTTTTAGTTTTGTATCTAGAGTTGTCTAAAATAAATTATTTTATATTTTATTGTGTATTTTAAACATCTATATCTCTGATGATGTACTAATTCTCATTCATCTTTCGCGTTGTCTTTACTCCAGCACTTTATTTAAATATAAGAAAATGCACACTAATTAATCACTTCTTGATATTTAAAATCATGTCTAAAACAATTTGTTTTTTAAAACTTGAGGGAGTACTCGCTTTCCATTTCATAAGTTGTTTTAGTTTCTTGATAAGTCAAAAATTCCTATTTTTAGCTGAGTTTAAAGAAAATACAATAATATTTACAATATCAATTTAATTTTATTAAATGTGTCACAAATGTTTGGATGCTACATTTATTTGATAACGTGGATGTTGATATATTGTTATATAAATCTGGTCATGACAAAACTAAAATTATTGTCAAAAATACATTGTGTTTGTATTCTAATGCATTATGCAATTATGCATGCAACCCTGCACTACTCCGTTCGGCGGAGAATATGATATTGTAGGTATTTTTCTCGTGTGCGCGTAACGTCAAAACGAAAGCGCTAATCTGGTGAACAGAGAGACCTGAGTGGCTGAGTTGATCGGGAGGAGGATGAAGAAAGGGCGGAGCACAAGAAGGCAAAGCGGCAGCAGGGGTACTGTACCACCATTGGGGAGGCAGGGCACATGGGAATCTGGGTCTAGTAGCTCTCACACTTGCTGGAATCTGCAGGATTTTTTACAAATAGCAGCAGCAGTAGCAAGAGAGATTAAGATGATTGCAGCTAATCTGTAGCTTTTTTTAATAGTTTAGATTATTTGTTTTAGTTGTGAACTCAGTTACTCATACAATCTGTAGCTTGCTCTTCAAACAGTCCAGATTGTTGATTTAGATGTGAACTCAGCTACTTATAAAATATGTAGCTCTTTTAAATGGTTTAAATTATTGCTTTAGCTTGTGAACTTAGTGACCATACAATCTGAAAAAGCTAAAAAAAACACTATGCAACCAACTTCTCACAAGCTAAATACTCACTAGTTTTAATCTCCACATAGTCTACAATCTTATCACATCACGGCGAGAGGGATCAGATGGCCTCCAGCTTACAATATGTTGTCTCCATGGGTGTTTAACTGGTGAGTGAAACAAACCAGCTGTGCAGACACAGTGGCCCTGAGAAGTCTGAGACTCGAGACTTCGAGAGTGATCTGCGAATTTCGTTGCAACAACGACAGAAACAAAGGGATCGAGGAGGATTTTGGGCGAGAGAAACCGATCGTTTTCGACCGAAAAGCTCGGCGACGACGACGACGGATGGACATAGCTTGATGGGGCTGCAGAAAAAACTAGCCTTGGCGTCAACGGTTCACAATTTCATGAAATTTAGCTTGGATTTCACGAATTCTGGGCTTTTCGAACCGATACGAAAACGAAAAACCAGTTTCGACAGGTTTCGGTGAAATTTCAGGGTTTTCGTTCGAATTTCATGGTTTTTGGTGTTACCGCCGGGTCGAAATTTCATCCTCAGGTGAAATTGCGAACCCTGCTTGGCGTACCAGAAATCGTTATCGTGTGGTGCCATGTACGCATGTGTACTGGTAGGTGTTCCCGGCGTCCAAGTTGCGCTCTGTATGGATGTGCACACGTACATTGTACAAGGCTGTAGCGTAGGACAGTTTTGCAGCCATGAGTTAGGGTTAGGGCTGTGTGGGTGCTCGTGCTGGTGCTGATGCTGGTGGGGGCCATGGAGGATGGACGGCGGCAGCTGGATCGATCATCACTGGGAGGAACAAAACGTACGGTGAGATGGACGAGGGGATTGATGGATTGAGGTTTTTCGCGTTCCTGCGCAACAACCCAACGGAAAGGAGGTGCACGACACCAGATGGCCAGAAAACCATCCTCTCGTCAGAGCCTCTTATCGCTTACCTTGTAGCACAACACAGTTTTGGGAGATTTGAGTATTTTATGGCTGTTCTTCCTATGTAGGATCCATCCTTTCTTTCGGCAAAATCTAAAGATTTTTAAGGATTTGGCACTCCCCAATAGCTGGTGAGGAGGGTCCTAGCCCAATGTCTGTACAACGGTAAACAATCTGGTTACCATCAAAACTTGGTCAAAAAATCAAGGTAGCCAGTAAACGTGGCTTTGTTAACCCTTCTCTAGGACAAGCATGCCACAACACCATGGTTTAACAATGCTGGCAACTAAACACACTAGATTTTGCTTGGACAGCCAGTGCCAAGTAGCAATCACAATATGTACATGAAGATGCCAAAAGCAGTATGACGCGTCCATCAGTTGACTTTGCGTGAGGTTGAGAGCGTTCTTCTCAGCATAAGATGACTGGAGAAGGACGGCGGGAGAGGGAGAGGGCAGAATTGGCAGCTAGGTCCGGGGCGATGAACTGATGATGACCTGTGTTGAAAGGGAAGGCGAATCGACCGGCTACCAGCCTTCCTAGTTCCGGATATGCATGCGTTGGTCCGTCGCCTACTCGCTTTCAGCGTATAATTGGAGCCCCACCCGGCAAAGGCTTCATGGCTTCGTTGGCTAAAAAGAGCATGTCGGCTACCTCTCCCGCCAGCTGATTTTAACGCAATCTTTCTCACCGAGGGCGTGAATACTGTACTGGTTAGTAGTACTGTATTTCACACTGAAGCTACCTCTTCTCAGTTTTGATGTTTTTGCACAAGTTAATACTTACTCTATTTTATATTATAAGCTGTTTGAATATTTTATATTATAAGCTGTTTGAATTTTTTTAAAATCAAACTTTTTTTTTTACCTCTGATCAGGTTTAAAGAAAAACATATTAACATCTACTCACCGGGTTTCCTTTATATGTCATTTTAGACTTGTATATAAGAATTTAAAAATCAACTCAAATAATTTTGTTGCTATTTATTTATTCTGATTTAGAAAAACGAGATATTTATTTATAAGAAATGTAACATTTAAAAAGATGAAAAAATACTTAAAAGTTCTAAAAAGACTTATATTTAGACAAAAACAACTTATAAAAAGAATCTAAGGTAGTATCATATCAAATAAATACATTGTTAAGGTATATTTTATAGTAGATTTAATAAAGCTAATTTGATATTATAGCTGTTGCTATATTTTTGTATAAATTAGTTAAAGATAGAATTTTAAAAAATCAAACAAGTTATAATATGAAACAGAAAAGGTACTATACTGTTTCAATTGCTTTCCTGCATTTTACCAGGGAAATTCCACGATAAATAATTACATTCTAGCCGGGAAAAGGGAAATTCATGTCTTCATGTCCAAACAGGTCTCTAGCCATGCACACGCAGTCATTGTTCTGATTTATTAGAACAAGGGCTTTGAAGTGGTTAACGTTCCAGCTTCAGGCTGCAAGCATCCTTGAAGCAGCCAACATTCCTTGTGATATTCATCAGGCCATAGTCCATACTTAAAATTTCACAAACTGAAGGACTGTTACGACAACTAGAGTTGGGATCCCTGTTCAAAATTAAGAATGGCACTAATGCATCTGATTAAGTTGACTGGATGTAGATTGACTAACAGTAGAACGTAATAGCAAGTACGGGGCTCATACTACTACACTGGCTATGGATCAAGTGATCAACAAACTACATACCCAGAACAGCAAGTTTCAGGAGTTACTAGGAATGACATTAAAGAAGTGGTAAACTTCATCTTCATCAAACACTCCAACCTCACTTGAGCAGACCTCACAACAAACAGGATGATAAACTGCCCCCTTGTTTTCACCTTCTGATGTAGTAGAAGAATCAGCAGCCTTCCCCTTGCGGTTTTTCCGCTTGCCTTTCCCCTCCCGTAGAATCTGATCAGTTTTGACCTTGCAGTTGCGTACAAACATTGCACGGTACTGGTTTACATACTTGTCATGCCTGAACATAAAAAAAATCTACCACAATTAATCATTGCAACTTGTATTTCTGACTGTTTGAAAGTATGAGAAATTTTGGAGCACTCAAAGTTAAGGTCTGTCTGCCTCTGAAGATTGTTTAGAGGGAGACAATAGCATAATGTTTCCATGTTTTCCCAACTTTACAATATAGTGTGATTACTCTCAGCATTGCAAACAGGTTGTACTAAACTTGACGTCCAGATTTTTCTTCCCAGATCTAATATCCATAATTTTCTTCTAAAATGTGGACACTTCCGGTACAACCGTACAATCAAGTGCTATAATTGCATATTCCGGAGGAAATGACCAAGCACAATATACTATAAGGATAGCTGCAAACACCAGCTTTGAGAGGGGTTTACACAAGTTTTGTGGAGGTTTCAGACTTGGAAGTTAACAGTAGTGTCTGTCGCTTCGACTTGCAAGAGTAGTTCTCCCATATAAGCAAAACCAAACTAACAAAATAAATTCAAGAACAAGTCATCTAGACATATTTATCCCATACAGTAATATATCATTTTTTTCACCCAACCAATTTGATCACCATGAGCCATCAGCCATGGATATGGATTCTATGAAAAAAAATTACTCTCATATATCTCATATACAAACATACCCCTAACGGTCTAACAGACAGCAACTTTTCTAGTTTTCTAAGAGACATTGTTGAACATAAATCGCTTACAATTCTCAATTAATTGATGAACTGATAACAATTGCCCTATACAGGCAGCAGCACCATAAACCTGATACGGCTACTTATAACATATGGTTTCTTCACCATCAGGAAAAGCAGCGCTGCCAATACAAGCACTAGTCTTTCAATCCAGAAGCCCCCTCCTTGACTGACACTACACGCAGAACGGCAAAAGTAATAGATTACCTCTGGCAATCCAGGCACAAGGTAGTGAAACACGCGGGGCAGCTGAGCACGGCGTCAGAAGTCCTCCCTTTCCTCTGCCTGTTCACCCACCGCTCATCAACATCATCCAGGTCGGGATCGTAGAACTCGGGCTCCACGGAGTAATCTATCTCATCGTCGCTGGACACTAACAAATCAGAGATCAGAAACCAAAAGAGAGGGGGGTGGGGGTTAATCAGGACACGGCAAGCATCCGCTGATTCGGACGAAGAAACGGGACTCACATATTCACATTAACGATTTAGCCATCTAAAGGGATACGGGGATTACGAAAGCTACCTAGCTCTCGGGGATCGACAGAGCCTCCAGCCTCCGCCTCCATCGGCTGCTTCGCCCCCTCAGTGGATTTCTCGGGCTCCATGAACCCTCCTCGGTGTCCTCTCGCTTCGGCTAGGGCTTCTCCGGCCTTCTCTCTTCGTTGGGTCTCTTCTTCCCCAAGTGGAGATGACGTAATAGGAGACGAAATGTTGGGCCGAATTGGCCGACAGATAGGCCCAATTGGATACACCCACTTTTATTTCTTTTCTCCTGTTCCCTCCATTTCAGATTACAGGTTTTTTTTATTTTTTTCGAGCCAAACTTCTTTAAATTTGACCAAATTTAAGTAAAATATATAAAAATATAAAATAAATACACTATAAAAATATATTTCATATTACATTTAATGAAACCACTTTGATGATATATTTGTATGTATATTTTTTCTATAAAATTGGTCAAACTTTGAGAAGTTTGATTTATAAAAAATCAAACAAATTATAATATGAAACGGAGGAGTAGATTTTTCCTGAATTTTTTAAGTTTTTATATGATTTTTTTTTTCAGAATATAGGATATCAATATTGCGTAGGCTAGTATTACAGGTACGGAAAAGTTGATTAAGGCCGGACTTATAAAACATATGAAGTTCATCTTGTTAATCAAACTTGTACCAATAGTCACACAAATGTTCAATCAGAACAAAAAATAAATGACCTGAATCAACTGAATATGGTGCATGTTGGTGAAACAAGTACTGATATTATAAGGGATGATATGTTATGTTCCAAATATCGGGAGGGATGGAACATACTTTGATTTAGTTTAATTTCTATAAAATACTTTAAAATACACAGTGCTTGGCACGCGCAGTTCCGAATCTTGAGGATTTAGTTTAATTTCTGTAAAATACTTTAAGATTTATGCGTTCAAAGAAGTCATAAAGTTGGCCACTGGGCTTGCCTTTGCCTCCACACAACCCGGCGCACGCATTATAATCGTTCAAATTCAGTCGAGGAATGGGGCAAATCGAACGCACCTGAGCGCACACGCCACCAGATCACTGATCACGCACAGTTTATTCTTATTCAGGGTCATAACCCTCTTATAAGTTTCCAAGTTACCTGCATTACGATGCAGTTCTGCAGACAAAGAAATCTGGCCCCTAACCAAACTGAAGTAACCATAATGCAAAATGTGAAGTTTCAGGCTGACCTCCGAACTCGGGTCTTTTTCCAAACCAAGTTTGATCTGAGACCCAGGATGAGCAAGATAGAGAGTTCAGTTTTAGATACACAGCAAAGAGGTTAAGTTTTACAGACCACGCCAGTTTTTTCTGGAATGCCATATACAAGCAACTTGGATTACAGGAACGTCAGCCGTGGCCAACCTGAGATCACCTTTCAACGACCTAGTGAGAATAATCAGACGCATGTGACTGAGTCTGATGGCCTTGCTCAGTAGGGTTTTGCAGAGCTGTCACTCTTTGCAGCTGAAGCCTTCTCAGCAGCAGAAGTGAAAGACACGGGGAGGTGCGGTTGGTCATTCACCACCAAGCTCAGGACCTCAGGTCGAGCGTAGTGGCCCACCACATCAAAATCAAACTTGGCACGCGCGATTTCTCCAAGGTCTGCACATGCATTTGATTATAAATTTCTAACTTGGATTTGTCGAATTCTATTAAACAATTGGTACCAGGAAACTGAGGGAGCACTGAAACAAAGCTGGTGTGCAAATGCGTGTACAAAAAACATACCTTGTGCTTGAACAGTACGAAAAAGAACATATGTGGTTACTTCCTTACCTAGATCAGCAGTAATCAGTGCCTCTCCTTCGTAGTTGGGACCTGCCAAGACTTCTCCAGATGGTGAAATGATGACACTACCTCCCGGGCAGACAACAGTGTCTGGGGAAGGCTCTTCACCTAAACCAGCAAATATATACTCTGGTGGAGGAGGATAATCCTTTCTGCGGCAGAATTGGTTTGCCGATAGAACGAAGCATCCCCCCTCTAAGGCAATATGTGTCATGGAGGCTTGCCAAACTTGCCTGGAATCAGCAGTAGGAGCACAGTATATCTCGATACCTGCATAGTGCATACAATATATGAGTAGATGAAGAAACACAAGTGTGACACCAATGCATTTTTTCTAAACATTTTCCTATCTGACATATACTGAAACTAAATTCAGAATTTATTTCAAGAAGCCATGCCACTTCCTCAGAAGATGTCTGTAGAGTTCTATTAGCATTAGTGTATTACAAACAATACTCCAGGAAACAATCTTACCTTTACCGTATAATGCTGTTCTCAAAAGTGGCATTTTATTTTCCCAGCAAATTAGGGCTCCGATCTTTCCAAGTGGAGTATCATAAACAGGAATTGTCGATCCATCTCCAAATCCCCATATTATTCGTTCTAATGCTGTTGGCATGAGCTTGCGGTGCTTGCCCAGGTACTGGCCTAGAGGATCAAAGAAGAGCACCGAGCAATACAACGTGTAACCTTCCCTTTCAATCACCCCCATCACTAAAAATATCTTATGTTTTCCAGCCATAGCAGCCAATCGTGTCACCTCTGGACCTGTAGGCTACTTCTGTCAGTAGATTGATATATAGATCTAACAGAAACAAAGAAACAGAAGGTTTGTTTGCTATGCCTTTTGTCAGAATTAATTATTGGGAATCAATTTTTTATAACTAAGATTTTTCCTCTAAAAAGTTCTCCGCAGTCAAAGATGAAATAAATATTTTCTAGCATTCAGCAAAATAAAGCAAACATCCCCTTGATTTTTGATCCCATATCCAGTAGAAACACATTGTTGCCAGAAATATATGAGAATATGCAATTTAAACAATCATTTTTTTCTTTTAGATGATACAAGAGCATCAATCCATGAGTCAGCAGCAAAGCACATTAAGTGAGTAGATATACTCCATTACACTGGCATGTACCTGGCACATCTATGGCAGCCGCATGATACTTCCGGAATTCATCCTTTCCCTTGTCCTTTGGATTACTGATGCTTATCCCAAAGCCAAATGTGGATCCACGTGGATAGCCGCCAATAAAAGCTTCTGGGAACACAACCAACTGCGAACCATACCCAGCAGCCTCCTCTATGAACCTCTCTGCTTTATCTGCATGAATATTGAATAGTGATGTGGACAATAAACAACCATCTGTAGTGTAATGCATCTAATTCTCCTAAAGTGTCAGCACTGTGTTTAATGTTTAGATATACACAAGTAGAAAAATAATATGCATTATGTGTCCTTCCTAGGAAATGGCAGTGATTAGAGGAGAGGTAGTGCCGTAGTGGGCAAGGTTAGGCACATGGAAATGAGCCTGTGATGCAGCATGCTGCAATGGCAAATAGCATGTGTCACTGTTTTCAACATTTTATTTGGCTTGGCAGAATTGATCATTTCACTGTGTTATAATATTAGTGAGTTATTTCTGCTGAATAAGAAAGTGTGCATTCTGCCCAAAACATGTGATGTAAATGTCACCACCATGGCACCATCATTAAAATTTCCAGAGGCTCAATGGCTTTGTTTAACCTTGAAAGGTACTAAACAAGGCAAGGCTTAATAACAAATTGAACTCTTCAAAGAAGCTCCTAGTTTGAGTAATGGACAAGCCCTTGCTGCAAAATATTTCAATAACATGGGTCAAACAGAATGAATACAACTAACTAAAATTTACCTACAGATGGAGTCATGGAGCCAAGGTAGCATCCATGGAGGAAAAAGATGTTTTGGTGACCATTATCTAGGGAGATGCATAATTTACAATATGGAGCAGGATACAAGCTAATCATGGCAAGTGGCAAAGCAACAGCATATATTGTTTATTGCTAACAGCAACACCAAAGGCAGAACTCACAAGGACTGTGTAATAAACCCCGAGAAAAAAATCTGCTGTCACAGATCATGTTCATGATTTCACCTCACCTGACAAAGGACATCCAACAACTGCCTGCAATTCTGGCATATTGGTTGTCATTACCAACAACAGATGACAACACCACGGAATCTCATTGAACCCTCTTAATACTTCCAGTAGAAACACATTGGTGATTGGTGATTTATTTATCGCCCAACAACAAAAGAAAAAAATCTATTTCAATTTTCAACCCTTGATCAACTAGAAACATCACGTAGAAAAAACTATCCCCAATTTTCAGTTCACGGCGCATATTGACACAAGTCAACTTAGAGTGTGCGACGAAGGCAATCAAACGAACACCTTGCGTACAACACTGCATATCAATCACAGGCAGAAGCAGGGCTAGCTAGCCAACGAATCATCAAGCGCATAACAATTTATCACCAAAGGGGGCACAGTACTACAGTAGCGTGTGCTTACCGAGAGTGGCGGGGGTGTCGTAGAACACGGTGGAGGCCTGCACGACGGTGGCTCGGACCGTGGTGGCGCCCGAGTCGGCGCCGACGTTCATCTCCACCTCCGCAATCACCGCCGGCCCACCGCCCGAGCCTGAAGGAACCAGAGACATCGGTACGGGCATGGCAGGGGGACGAGTCACTCGACTGCAGTGCTCATAGCGGAGGTTATTCGTGGAGGGAACTCACACGTCTCGAATTGGAGGTAGGACTAGGGGAGGTGGGCGCCGCGCCGCCGGCGGCCAGGAGGAGCTCGCGGGGACAGTCTGACTGGGAGGAGTAGACGAGCCGAGAGAGTTGCATTCGATCACGGATGCTAGGCCCTAGCTTCTGTCCTTCTCTAGCATTTTCAATTCGTGGGGAGACCACACGCGGCTACAAAAATAATTGTACTGATTAAAGTGAATGAGCGGAAAAGAAAATAATTGAACATTACATAAATATATAAAGTGAAATTCTACTATTACTGTCATCTTCATAACGAATCTTAAACCGTCGACTAAAATTAAAGAGTAATAATTATACTAATGAAAGTGAATTAGAAAAAACCAAAGTTGAAGAACAGTAATTATATTAATGAAAGTAAGTTAAAAAGAAATAAGTCAAATATTACATAAATGTATAAAGCGAATGTATTTCTCTCATTAGGTTGGCAGGAACAAAGTGACATAGAAGAAACATGACAAAGAGTATATAACGGGGAAAATTACAGATATGCCTCATACTTCAGCTAGACTTGCTAATTTGCCCTAAACCCCATGCATCATGCAGATTTGCCCCATGTTTGATGTGACTATTTACTGATTTGCCCCACTCTGCAATTACTTCATATTTTAATTCAATTTTTTTGTTTTCTAGTCTGTGAAATGCCTCTTCTGTCCTTGTCATTCTAATCTGCTCCAGCCAACTACCTCACCGTGCACGACTGACTGCAAGCCTCCCCATGCAAGGTAGGGTCACGCACAGCTGTCGCCGCCATCCCTACATGCCACTGACCCCGCGCAGCCATCGTCAAAAACTCCGCGCAGCCACCACTAACCAGACAACACGCTGCCTATAGGGTCGCACGTCGCCACCATCGCTGTCACTGCACGCAGCCAACGCCGACCACCAAACCCCACGCAACCACCGCCGATGAGCTCTGCCCCATTGCTATATGCAGGTACAATACTCTGCCACTGCCCACTTGGTTGTTGGTGAGCGATGGTGACACGCGGAGCCGCCGGTGGTGGCTGCACGAGGTCAGCAGCGGTGACGAGGCGCGGGGCTGACAATGGCGGTGTTGACGAGCAATGGCAGCATGGGGGCCGGTGATGGCTGCGCAGGGTCGATGACGGTGGCGGGGCATGAGGCTAGTGGCGGTGGCGGGGCGCAGGGCCGGTGGTGACTGCGCAGGGTCGGTAGCGGTGGCGGCGCGCAGAGGCTATGCGCTGGTCGGTCTTGGGAGCAAAACTAGAAACGTGAGTACTGACAGGGACAGAAGAGGTATTTCACAGGCGGAAAAACAAGAAAATGAATTAAAATATGAAATAATTACAGAGTAAGGCAAATCAACAAGTATTGAGATCAAGTATATGGCAAATCTACAAGGTGTACTAAGTTTAAGACAAATTAGCAAGTCTACTAAATATGGGATATATCTGCCATTTACCCTATAAAGGGCGTACCGGAAGTACACACCAATACGTGCAGTAATTGTTTCGTCTCCAGATCTTTACAAGGAAGAAAAGGGGCTCAGATTATTGATGTAATACTAACACAGGCCAGCTGACAACTCTGTTGTAACTGCGATGGAAGACCAGTGGTCATCAGGTCCTAGAGAGGCCGTCACTCTCCGCAGCGGAAGTTCTGTTGTTTACATAAAAATATATCTCTTTAAATAAAATTAAAGAGTTATAAATAAAGTTTTCTTAAAGACGGAGGGATTAGAAGATTTCACTCTTGCAAATAAAAGTGTAACAAAACATGATGTTTGACAAGACGTCATTGCCATTGGAAAAACAGAAAGAAAGCGACGGCCGTTTTGAACATCTATGAACTTGATTGGAATAATTGTTAGCCACCGCCAAAAGATGGTAGAAATGGAACATGGACACTGTATAATATGTTGGAAATTGAACAGGTGTTCATCGCTATCGACATTTGGAAACTAGAACGTCTTTCTCTCACTAGGTTGGTGGGAACAGAGTGACACGAAGAAACATGACAAGAGTATATAACGGGCGTACCGGAAATCCACACCAATACATGCAGTAATTGTTTCGTCTCCAGATCTTTACAAGGAATAAAAGGGGCTCAGATTATTGATGTAATACTAACACAGGCCAGCTGACAACTCTGTTATAACAGCGATGGAAGACCAGTGGTCATCAGGTCCTAGAGAGGCCGTCACTCTCCGCAGCGGAAGTTATGTTTGCTGCAGAAGTAAAAGAAACGGGCACCTTCGCTTCGGTTCTCACGGTCAAGCTCAGCACCTCAGGTCGTGAATAGTGCCCCACGACGTCGAAATCAAACTTAGCTCGAACAATTTCTCCAAGGTCTGCAAACCATACCATGCACTTTCTCGTAAGAATTAGTTCATGATGTTCCACGTTACAATACTGTTTTTTAGGAGAGTTAAAATCTGATATCTGTAAGAAATGGTGGCACACAGATAGCTCCCATACACCATATGCTAACATATTACAAACAAACTGAGATATACTCAACAAGTAAGCATGGAATTTACTGGGAGTTCGAATTTTCTTACCCAGGTCAGCTGTGAGAAGGGCCTCACCTTCATAGTTTGGACCTGCCAAAACTGTTCCAGATGGCGAGACGATAGAACTCCCTCCAGGACAAACAACAGATTCTGAGGATGGCTCTTCATCTAGGCCACCAAAGGTATACCCAGGCGCTGGAGGATAGTCCTTTCTCCGACAAAACTGGTTTGCAGACAGTACAAAGCATCCCCCTTCAACGGCAATATGTGTCATGGAAGCCTGCCAGCTAGGCATGGAATCAGCAGTTGGAGCACAGTATATCTCAACGCCTGCATGAATGTAGGAGAAGATACTTCAGACAAGACATAAACTCAAGCGCATGTGAAATGGTGCATCTTCAGCATCCATCAAAGTACATTTCTCCTTTTTTCCCTAAGGTATAATGTATGTTCAACAGATCACACAATACTAGTATCCCTTTTGTGGTGTGTTAACACTTAATTGCTGGTATTACCAATCAATATGTTGAGTAACATATGTTCCTATAAATAGGAATACCTTTGGCATACATCGCTGTTCTGATAAGTGGCATTCTATTTTCCCAGCAAATGACAGCACCAATCTTCCCTAGTGGAGTATCATAAACAGGTATAGTAGACCCATCTCCAAACCCCCAGAATACTCGTTCCAGTGCAGTAGGCATGAGCTTGCGGTGTTTCCCTAGGTATTTGCCCACAGGATCAAAGAAGAGAACTGTATTATATAGTGTGTACCCTGCCCTTTCAACCACCCCCATCACCAAGAAAACCTTGTATTTTCCAGCCAATGCAGCTAAGCGGGTCACCTCTGGACCTGCATTGAACGAAAGTCAGTAAAATGTTCTGCAGAAATAGAAGATGGGCACTGCATATAGTGATAAAAGCAAAGACAAAATGGAGCTTGAGTTGGTAACACTCAAGAAAAATTATGTTCAACGAGGCTATATAAATTGTTAAAACTCTTTTGGAATACCAGGCACATCTATAGCAGCTGCATGATATTTCCGGAAGTCTTCATTCCCCTTGGCAGATCGATGGCCAATAATCAGTCCAAAGGTAGATCCACGAGGATAGCCCCCAACAAAGACTTCTGGAAACAGAACTAATTGTGAACCATATCCAGCTGCTTCAGCTATCAGTTTCTCTGCTTTATCTGTAGGTTAAAGCAGTTAAAGAAATCAACACAATATCACTATTGCACCTTAACAAGTCTGCAGAAATTCAAAATATTGTTTTATCAAATGCATTGCTGAGAAGAAAACCAAACATTGCATTAACGTTTGTCCCCTCCGGATCCAAAATGGGTATATATCATAGTAATAATAATAGGTAAGGAAACTGATGTGCCACTCAGTGACATACCTATAAAAGTTTTCATGCCTACCATGCATGGCAGCTGCAGATCCAACACCTCGATTTCCTAGCAAGTAAAGTTTATCCACACAACTCACTAATTACTAGTCAAGAAAAATCTGTCCCAATTCTTTTTCATTTTTATGAAACAGTTTATTTTCCTTCTAGCGCGTCGACGTGAAAGAAACCCGGCACTTCCTTCTTGTATCTATCGTAAGTTCATAACCAAGAACGGATAAGGATGACCCCAAGAATTAGATGCCAATCAGCTAAGAGTGGGCGAGTGGCACACACCATTACGCCATTACCCCAACAGTCTGACACTATCTAACTTCTGATCAGTTTCAAGCACGGGGTGTTTTGTGTGCGTCAGCGAGGGCAAAAAAAAAAATCTGTTACGCTGTCACAGATGACAGATCATATGATTTCACCTCACCTGACAAAGGACATCCGACAACTGCCTGTAATTCTGGCATATTGGTTGTCATTATCAACAACAGATGACAACAACACGAAATCTCACTGAACCCTCTTAATACAATACTTCCAGTAGAAACACATTGGTGATTTATTTATCGCCCAGCAAAAAAAGAAAACAGTTTTATTTCAATTTTCAACCCTTGATCAACTAGAAACATCACGTAGAAAAAAACTATCGCCAATTATCAGTTCACGGCGCACATTGACACAAGTCAACTTAGAGTGTGCGACGAAGGCAATCAAACGAACACCTTGCGTACAACACTGCATATCAATCACAGGCAGAAGCAGGGCTA
>KE371522.1:20718-33490 GCA_000418225.1 Zizania latifolia | reverse complement strand
CTCTTAGGAAGCATCACTGTCAGATAGTAATCTTGTTGAAAACCACTGTGAAAGCGATAGTCAGATGCATCCCTCTCAAAGATTCTAGGATCTTTAATTCTTTCTGAGCTGGCCCGAGCGGTGTGCCGAAGATAGTCCCATTGGGCCCTTCGAGAAACCAAATGGTCTGTGTGACCCTGCTCCACCATCTTTCTCTTTAGGGTCAGAATATTGCCACCAGATGACCCAATAGCAACACCCTTTCCCTTCCCTTGCCCACCGGCGCCCACACTTCGGCGAGCTGGGGACTGAGACCCGCTAGGAGGTAGCCGGATCCCAGGGTGAGGACCTCTTGTGGCGGTTCGCTTCACATGCCTCCTGGCCGAAGGAGGCGACGTACTCGCCTCATGTGGTTGAGGTGCGTAGTCGCTTCCCTCATCGGAGTCGCTATCATGCCTTTGAGTATCGTGACGAGCCTTCTTACGATGGTCACCAGACATGATGGAAGCTGCAGCGAGGAAGGGAATTGAATCAGGAACAATGTTTCAGAATACAGCCTAACCCGGAACTTCCGGTTGAAACCGGAACTTCCGGGACCCGGAACTTCCGATTGTACTCGGAACTTTCGGGCTCCACAAAATCAAAATCTTTCGATCTCGAAAATGTAGCTAGGGTACACCTAAACAAGTTCACTATGAGCATCTCTAGCTAGTTAAAAATGAATTTTAACAGCTAGCTAGAGAGGAAACCCAAATCTAGGGTTTTGAAGAATATACCTCAAAAGAGGAGAAATCGACGAAACAAAGTATGGATCGGCTCTCCCGAAGATGTCCTTGGCACCCCCTCAAGAGGACACGCGATTCCTACGGATGGATTTGGAGAATGGCCGGAGGAATCAAGTGTTGGAAGTGAGGAAAACCGAGTGGAAATGGGAGAAGAGAGGAGAGAGGGTTCGGCCTGGGCTATTTATATAAGTCTAGCCCAGAACTTCCGGTTTAGCCGGAACTTCCAGGCATTCTGGGCGAACCAGAACTTCCGGTTGTTACCGAAACTTCCGATTGCTCCAGAAACTTTTAAAACAGATCCTAGGTCTGGAACTTCTGGCTGTAGCCAGAACTTCCGGGCCCTCCAGAACTTAAATCTAACTTGGAATCCAAGGACGACAAATGCCATGAACCTTTTGACTTAGCAATAATATTTCATCACAAGCATGTTAAGGCATGTATGACCATAAATATAACATGGCAAGTCATGTATAATCATAAATTCATCATGGCATAGCATTTTAATCACAAGTATTACATGGCATGTTTCAAGAGCATAGATACAATGTTTTGTGGTTATTTGTTAAAATGTGGCCCATTAAATAAGGAGAGCAATTAGTTTACCCTCCCATTTTCAACATGGGTGCTATTGATATGCAAGTGTTTCAAACTATGTTTCGAGAATCAAGGATATTTAGCTCATTTCTTAACTCGCAAAACCGTAGCTCATCTAAAGGCTTGGTAAAAATATCGGCGAGTTGTTTATCGGTTCTCACATGGATAATGCTAATGTCTCCCTTGATCTCGTGATCTCTCAAGAAATGGTGGTGAATATCAATGTGTTTGGTTCTTGAGTGTTGGACGGAGTTGTTGGCTATTTTGATGGCACTCTCATTGTCACACAAAAGTGGGATTTTAGTCATGTTGAGCCCAAAGTCTTTCAAGGTTTGTTTCATCCAAAGGAGTTGGGCACAACAACTACCGGTTGCTACATATTCAGCTTCGGCGGTGGACAACGCAACCGAGTTTTGTTTCTTGGAAGACCATGAAACAAGGGATCTTCTAAGAAATTGGCAAGTTCTGGAGGTGTTTTTCCTATCCACTTTGCAACCAGCATAATCGGAGTCCGAATAGCCAATTAAATCAAAGTTTAAGCCTTTCAGATACCAAAGTCCTAGGTTTGGAGTGTGAACTAAATATCTCAAGATTCTCTTAACGGCTACCAAATGAATTTCTTTTGGTGCAGCTTGAAATCTTGCGCACATGCAAACACTAAGTATAATATCCGGCCTAGATGCGCATAAATACAACAAGGAACCAATCATGGAACGGTATACCTTTTTGGTCGACGGTGGTTCCTTCTTGATTTAGGTCAAGATGGCCATTGGTTTGCATGGGGTCTTGATGGGTTTTGCTCCCTCCATGCCAAACTTCTTTAACATGTCCTTGATGTACTTGGTTTGGCATATGAATGTGCCTTCCTTGAGTTGCTTGATTTGAAATCCCAAGAAGAACTTCAACTCACCCATCATGGACATTTTGAATCTTTTAGTCATTATCCTACCAAACTCTTCACTAAACTCTTTGTTAGTAGAACCAAATATAATATCATCGACATATATTTGGCAAACAAATAAATCATTATCTAGATTCTTAATGAAGTGAGTAGGATCGGCTTTGCCTATTTTAAAACATTTCTTTAAAAGAAAATCCCTAAGGCATTCATACCATGCTCTAGGTGCTTGCTTAAGCCCATAGAGCGTCTTATGGAGTTTGTAAACGTGGTCGGGGTAGTTGGGATCTTCAAATCCGGGTGGTTGCTCCACATACACCAATTCGGAGATCGGACCATTCAAGAATGCACTTTTCACGTCCATTTGATAAAGCTTGAAATCATGGTGAGTTGCATAGGCTAATAAAATTCGAATTAATTCTAACCTAGCAACGGGAGCATAAGTCTCACCAAAATCCAAACCTTCGATTTGAGTATAACCTTGAGCAACCAACCTTGCCTTGTTCCGTGTGACCATGCCGTGCTCGTCTTGTTTGTTGCGGAAGACCCATTTGGTGCCGATCACATTTTGTTTTGGTCTTTCCATCAACTCCCATACTTCATTCCGTTTGAAGTTGTTGAGCTCCTCTTGCATGGCCATCACCCAATCCGTGTCTTCAAGCGCTTCTTCTACTCTTAAAGGTTCCAAAAAAGATACAAAAGAGTAACTCTCACAAAAGTTTACAATGCGCGAACGAGTAGTTACCCCTTTTTTTTGTCTCTTAGGATATTATCCACGGGATGATCCCTTTGGATACTTTGGTGGACTCTTGGGTGTTGTGTGTGTTGTTGATCGACTTTCTCTTGGACTTCTTGATCTTTGTCCACCACTTCTTGTTCTTGTTGATCTTGATCTTGACATTTCTCAATTTGTGGTTCTTGTTGATTCGATGGCACTTGATCTCTTGGTCTAATGTCTCCAATAGGCATATTTTTGATGGCTTCACATGGAGGTACTTCATTTCCTACATCACTTAGATCAACTTGCTCTACTTGAGAGCCGTTAGATTCATCAAATATCACATCCCTAGTGACTTCAACAATACCCGAGGTTTTGTTGAACACACGATAGGCATGCGCATTTGACTCGTAACCGACTAGAAACCCCTCATCTACCTTCGAGGCAAACTTAGAGCTTCTAGGTCTCTTACTCAAAATAAAGCATTTACTTCCAAAAACTCTAAAATATGAAACATTGGGTTTGTTACTGGTTAGGAGTTCGTACGCCGTCTTTTTGAGGATTTTGTGAAGGTAGAGGCGATTGATGGCGTGGCATGCGGTGTTGATCGCTTCGGCCCAAAAGATGTCCGAAGTCTTGTACTCATCAAGCATTGTCCTCGCCGCCTCTACCAAGATCCGATTTTTCCATTCTACCACTCCATTTTGAGGCGGGTCATATGGAGCGGAGAACTCATGCTTGATTCCTTCTTCATCAAGAAAGTCTTCAATGTGAGTGTTTTTGAATTCACTCCCGTTGTCGCTTCTTACTTTCTTGATCTTCACTTCATACTCGTTTTGGGCTCTTCTTGCAAAACTTTTAAAGATCCCTTGTGTTTCGCTTTTGTCATAAAAAAAAACACCCAAGTGAAACGAGAAAAACCATCAACAATTACAAAACCATATTTTGTTACCGCCAATGCTTATGTAGGCCACGGGTCCGAAAAGGTCCATGTGTAGAAGTTCAAGTGGCCTCTTTGTCGTCATGATGTTCTTGGCGGTGTGCGGTGCCCCGACTTATTTTCCGACTTGACATGCGCTACACAACCTATCTTTCTCAAAAATAACATTTGTTAGTCCTAGGATGTGATCCCCTTTGAGAAATTTTGACAAATTCCTCATGCCAACATGGGCTAGTCGACGATGCCATAACCATCCCATGCTGGTTTTGGCAACAAGGCAAGTTTCCGGTTCAACTTTATCTAGTGTGAAGTCCACTAGATAGAGTTTTTTCTTTGACCTACCCGTGAAAGCCACGGAATTGTCATCCCTTCTCACAACGGTTACACCCTCATTAGTGAAGATACAATTGTATCCCATCTCACATAATTATAAAATAGAAAGTAAATTGTAACCTAAAGACTTAACTAGTAGAACATTTGAAATTGACAAGTTATTTATGATAGCGATTTTATCTATACCTGTTACCTCTCCTTTTCCATTGTCACCAAACAAAATGGATCCATGACGGTTTTGATTTGTCTCAAGGGAAATGAACATTTTCTTCTCTCCGGTCATGTGATGGGTGCATCCACTATCCATCACCCAACTCGATCCACCGGAGTTGTATTCCTAAAAAATTAGTTCTTGGTTTTACGTACCCAAATTTTCTTGGGTCCTTCAATGTTAGTCACAAAAACTTTAAGAATTCATAAGCATCTCAAGGGTTTTTTATTTTTTCTACCAACAAATTGAGCAACCACTTTACCACGGTGGTTCCTCTTGATTAAGTATGAGGCATAAAATATAGTTTGTGAGGTATAAGGCTTATCCTTGGTTTTCTTTGGGTCTTAGCCTTCCCTCACAAACTTGATTACCTCCTTGCCCTTGATCTTCTTTCTTGGAGTGAGCTTGGTCTCATTTGGGTGAAACCCAAGCCCACGCTTCTCAATGTTCCCTTGAGTAGTAAGGGTCTTGTAGAGAGCATCATTTGACTTATAGGCCTTGATGCACCCATAGCTCACCAAGGTGTCAAGCCTTTCATTCTCTTTTCTTAGGATCTCTATCTCCTTCATGTTAGTCTTATAAGCATTTAAATCAAGGTTATCACATTTTGCACATCCATTACTTGTGGAAGCAATAGAAGGAGTTGAATCGGGTTTTGACTTTAGAGATTCAATTTTCTCTTCTAGACACTTATTAGATTCATCTAGAATCAAAAGCTCACTAGAGAGAGATTTAAGAGTCTCTTTTAAGTCAAAGTTTGATTCATTGACTAACTTGTTAAGGCTAGTCAACGACTCAACTTTCTTCGTCTCCTTAGCAAGAAGAGACTCAAGTTCTACATTTTTTTCTTTTTCAAGAATAAGTAATGCTTCTTGTTTCTCAAGACTAGCATCTTGCGACTCTATTGTTTCCATAAGTTACGTAAGTTTTATCCTTATCTCTTTACTCATGGATCTAAGCAATAAGTCATTTTTCTTCGGTTCAACATCATCACTAGTATCACTATCGTCACAAGCATCATTATCATACTTATTTGAAAGCTTAGAAGTTACCTTCTTGCTTTTTGCCATAAGGCACTTAGGGGAGATGATGTTGTCGTCGTCATCGCTTGACTCTCCAAAGAGCGAAGGTCTTGGAGGCTTGGTGTTGACGATGGCGACGGTGGCGACTCCCTTTTTGGACGAATTGGAGTCCGATTTTGATTCGGACTCGGAATTTGAGTCCCACTCTTCCCTAATGTGAGCATGACCTCTTGGTTTCCTCTTATGATACTTGTGCTTGTCTTTGTTGTCTTCTTTCTTCTTCTTCTTGGGGCAATCCGCTATGAAGTGGCCAACATCGCCACATTCATAGCAACCTTTTCTTGGATTGCCGCTTCCTTGATTTGTCATGTCTTTTCTTGTACTTGTCGAATCCTCCCTTCTTCATGAACTTTTTGAACTTTTTGACGAATAGGACAAGTTCTTCGTTATCGCTATCTTCACTTGACTCTTCATCCTTCTTATCCTTCAAGGCGATATTCTTGCCTTTGCTATGATGCTTGGCAAGGTTTTTTACTTCTTTGGCTTCTTCCTCCATGAGCTCATGTGCTATAATCCTTCCTAGCACATCGCTTGAAGTTAGCTTCTTGAAATCTTTGCGCTCTCGGATCAAGGTGACTAAGGTGGGGTTCCTTGGCGCTATGGCACGGAGCAACCTCTTGACCACCACATGATCGGTCATATCTTGACTTCCAAGAACTCTAATTTTGTTGACCAATATCATGAGGCGGTCGTACAACTCTTGGGGAGTCTCATCATCTTCCATCACAAATCTTCCAAGCTTTTCTTTGAGAAGCTCGATCTTGGACTCTCTCACGGATGATGTTCCTTCATGGGCGACCTTCAAGGTATCCCACATATCTCCTTGGCATCTTCGATCCCATCAACCTTGTTGAATTCTTTGGGGCTCAATGCGGCAAGTATGACACTAGCCGCTTGAGCGTTGCGGTGTAGGGCTTGGTCTTCTCCCGAGGTCAAATCCCTGTCTTGTGCTTCACTTACATCAAAATCTAGCTCTTTGCATACAATCCTCCATATATCCGGATGCATTGAGAGAAGATGTAATTTCATCCTATGTCTCCATGCCGCATATTGTGTACCATCAAAGTAAGGTACATGACCGGCGGGCACGGAAATAAAATTTGTACCGGAATTTAACTTGGCATAATCGAAAGGATATGTAGTTCCCCTTTTGTTGTTGTCGTTGTCCTTGGGAGAGTTAGATCCTCCGGCCGTCTTGATTGGAGATCCACCCGACATCTTTTCTCTTCAAGCGGTTTAGCCATTGAGAAGAGCCTCGCTCTGATACCAATTGAAAGTTGCCTAGAGGGGGATGAATAAGCAATCTGAAAATTTCTTGCGGAAAATGATCAGTTCAAAAAATTCCAGGACCGGAAGTTCCGGGCAGACCAGAAATCGAACAGAAATTAAATTTAATCTAGCTAACAAAGTAAATGAATACGAGTATAAGCAATGTTGTTAGCTATAACTTTTACACATGAATATGTTCTACAACTTAACTAGCAAGTAGAACGAGCAATATGAAGATATGAGCTAGTAAGAACACGAAGAACACAATGAACACGAGTGAATATTTCCTGGAGTTCGGATCCATCGATCCTACGTCTCCGTTGAGGGTCCCCAAAAGGCCGGGTCTCTTTCCACCCTTTTCCTCACCAAGCCTTAACCGAAGTTAAGCTTGAATTTCCACTAGTTACCTTGTCGAAGATAAGGTAGAGCTTTTACAAACTTCTCCGGGTACACCACAATCTCCTTGGGTGCTCACGGATTTGACGCCTAGCCGTCTAGGAGGTAGCACCTCCAAGAGTAACAAATCCGTTGAAAGCTTGTAGGGCCAAATCTTTGTGCTCAAGATTTATCAAGAAAATCAACGAACTCAACCACCCAAAATCTTCTCAAAAGATGAAGCAAGGAGTTTGCTAGAAGATTTGTTTTGCACCCTCAAACCAAATCTCAAAGATTTACTCTAGATCTAGCTTTGAAAGAGAGAGAGTTTAGGGTTTTAGCTCTAGGGTTCTTGGAGTTCTTCAGGTGAGAGAGAGCTGTTTGAAATGGGGTGAGAGGGTATTTATACCCCGCACACAGAAAATGGCCATTTGAAGACATTTTGCAACTGTTCATCCGGAAGTTCCGGTACTAGCCGGAAGTTCCGGGATGAAAAATAAATTCAAACAGAACAGCAGTTTCGGAAGTTCCGGGCTTAACCGGAAGTTCCGGGCCAAATAAGTTAACTAACCGGAGCTTTTTCTCCAAATTTGTTTCAATTGTAATGCCGTTTTTCGTAACTTCTCTGCATATAACTCATCAATGCGATTAGTAGCTTTTGATCATCATTGTCATTAATACACCAAAATTAATTAGGAGCCTAGATGCACCAAGATGCACTTTCAGTATTGATTGATGATCATATCTCATGGATCATGGGTATGGAGATACTAAATCAATAATATAAACGCATGTTAGAGAACATAAGTTGTATAGACTTACTATGAGACACTATTGAGATTCTATGTGTCATCAGTTGGTCTTAGTAGTATTTATGTAAAGTCTTTAGACATGAGATTATCATGGTTCTCAACATACATAATAGCTTACTTTGAATCTACCAAACGCTACTCCGTAACTGGGTAGTTATAAAAGTAGTCTTCGGATATGCTATAAAACATATAGTGGGATGTGAGTGATCAAGATAAAATTTGCCTCTCCTTATGAGAGAGATATCTCTAGGCTCCTCGATGTAATAGATTATAGAAGTGCATGGCTATACCAACGTGATTAAAAAGTTAATCACAAGTTATAATCTAATACGGAGATAGAGAGAGATTGAGCTATTGATAGGATGACAGAAGTCTCACCTTGTGCTCGATCAATATCGTGAGGCAAAGAAATTTGTACATGAAAACATTACAAGGTTCAACCGATATAATATTTACGTATACTTGGGTTAATATGTCTTACTAGAGGCCGCTATTAACGGAGTGTCAGAAAGTAGTTTCCATACATTAATTAAGTGCACATGAATCTATAGGGTCGCACACTTAACGGGTTAGAACACTAGATTCAAATAGGATTCAAATAGGTTTTAGTTTAGATAGAGATCCAAGCAAATTGAATAGGGATATAAATAGTTCTGATTGGGCCTAGAAGGACCCAAGCTAGGGCATCTATATGTATATATATGAGGGCCGAGGGGTTCGTGCATGATAGGTTTTTTAGTGTGCTAATCTATTAGTCACCACAAGAAAACCCTAGTCACCATCATCTCTCTCGAGCTCGACCACATCGCTGATCGCCCGAGCACTAGTACACTTCTAATCGGCATTCTACCCCTAGATGTGTGGATACTAGTAGAAATGCTGCTACACTGCACTACTCATCGACATTGGTACCGTTGATTGGATCGGTGTCATCATTGGCTAGTAGGAGATTAGACGAGGACTCCCCGATCGGATCAGCCATCTCCCAACCACACTAATCAGCTCTCGACCACATCGGCGCACACTAGTTAGATCGGCTGGCTTCTCCAATGCCTCTTCCGCTGCTCTGCGCGTCAAGTGGTAATGATCTATGGTCTCTCTCTAGCAAGATTTTCTGGTGTGGGCGGTAAAAAATTTGACACCACAGACAAAATGGTAGTTCGTACCCTAGAGACGCCAAGGGGATAATCGACCAAGTCTGAGATGCACGCAACACCATCACCACCCGATGAGCGAACCATGACTAAATGGAGGTCTAATGTTGGGAGAAGTACGGTCGGGAACATGGCACACCCGGTTCTAGCAGGCACCATGACTTTGCCTCCACCAGTAAGCATAACAGCTTCCTCGCCCTCTCTGAGCACGTACGTCGCTTAGTATGGCTCAAGGGGTTCCACCTGACCGGCATCGAGCCATGCAATGGCAAGACTGACCTAGCCCAATGGAATATGTTGTACTACACAACCGTCCGAGTGACCAATGGAGACCAAAATAACATTGCTAATTATCTCCCGATCATGCTTGCATCAGCCGCCATCAACTGGCTAGCAAGCCTCCTTTACAACTCCATTCACACCTAGGATGAACTGTGTAACGCCTTTATATCCAATTAGCAAGAGACCTGGTAGAGACCAACCTCTAGGTATGATCTACGTCAGATTCGACAAGGAGAGGATGAGTCCCTATGGAGCTACATTCATCAATTCTCCAAATGGAGAAACACCGCCATGATCATCTCCGACGCTGATGTCATCCATATCTTCTCTGAGGGGCTTTGAAAGCCCTCTCAGATTTTTCACCAGTTCATCATGAACGAGCCAATCACGCTGGGACAAATGATTACCATCGTCGACCAATACGTCAACATGGAGAACACCGAGCGAGAGCTGATCCAACAAACCCTCCGAGATTCTAGGTGTGGGAAGAAGTGCCATAACGAAGATCGCCACTCTCCACGGTGGAGCGATAGGGATCGACTAGAGTTGTCCCACATGGCCGCTAGCCACAAAAGAAAGCCCGAGCATACTATCGCCACGATCTCTAGATCATGACCCCGAGCTCGAGGTGATTCTATCTAGGATCTTCTCGACAAGCCATGTATATTCCACCATAACAACTCCCATACCACTCACCGCTGTTATCAACTCCAAGATCAAATGGTGCAGGAGGCATAGAACCAACCCTGACGTGACAATAGACGTTGGCATGATAAAGAAAAACCCAATAAGGCATACGACCGTCCAGAAGACAATGATTTCCAAGAGTCTGATCGGGCAGTGAAATTATTAGGTGAGACGGTCGCTTTAGAGACCAAGCTCCAACGGAAATTCCTCGTTCGCCAAGTTAACATTATCGACTTTAGTGTACCTGAGCGCCTTCGCTGGTCAAAAGTCCATATTTCATTTAGTCAGGATGACTAGTGGACCAATGTGCCTAAACCAGGCCGATTCCCCCTTGTCGTGGACCCAATCATCTTCAAGGTTCGCATAAAAAGGGTGCTCGTTGATGGGGGCAGTGGCCTCAACATTCTCTTCTCCAAATCGCTCTCAAACCTCGACATCACCATTGACATGCTGGAGAAGACAAACTCTCCTTTCTATGGGATTGTCCCAGGAAGGGCTCAATTCTTCTCATGACCATTACTCTGCGGTCACCTTCAACACTTGGGAGCACTATCACACCCATTCATCTATGAAGAGCTCGGGGGCTACTATCAGGATATGATCCCCGGGTACCCTATGATGGATTTTTAGTGGATCGAACTTGACATAGGCTTAGCTCGTTTATCAGTTCAGAATAGTTAAGAGAGTTGAGATAAATATGTGATGATATCCTCGTAAATAGGAGATAGACAAAAATCCAGTTATAATCCAAAGATAGTAGGAAATCGATTCAGGATAAGATTCTCTATATATAATCCTCAGTTTCTCTTCCCCGGCACTATATAAGCGGGGCAAGGGTTCCCTCCAAAGGCATCTCACCTTTGCATATAACTTTAGATCAAGCCTTAGATCCAAGCTCTAGCTTTTTTATATCTAATCTAATCTACTACACAAGCCATACGGTTGTTATCCTTTAGGAGGCCTGAACTTGTATAAAATCATTGGCTCTATTTCTCGAGTCAACCATTAGGTCTAGAATCTAGCACTTATTCCTACCACATAAATTACCACCGAAGATCGTACCCCCATCGATGGACTGATTGATAAAACACGGACATTTAATATAAGTAGACTATTCTCTTCTTTTGAGATGAGTTTTTTTAATTTTTTTCTCCTCTTAACATGTGTTTCTTTCTTAATTACCCTGTTTTTATATATAACACTTGCTCTGTCATAAAATAAATATATTTTTAGATTTTTAAATCAAACTATCTATGAAACTAAAAACAGTTTAGATTAAAAATTTTATATTTATATTTGTAACAGTTCTTAATAAAAAAAGTAACAAAAAACTGTAATATAAAATTCAAAATTAGATTCTTAAATTTATATTTTGCTACAACTTTTTTATAGCAGTAGCATAAAGCAATTGTTTGAGGGTGTGTTTAGTTGAGTTGTAGATTCTGAAAAAGCTGCTGTGAGCTGTGAGCTGTGAGTTGTGAAAAAGCTGCTGTGAGCTATGAAAAAGTTGAGAAGCTGTTTGGTCAGAATAGCTGTGGATTTCTGTTTTTGTGGCTCCTAATGTTTGGTTACATTATTAATATGTAATTTTGCATGTAAATTATTGTAATCATAAAATTTTATAATGTTTATACTAAAATTATACATTTTTGAATTACACTAAAATAATATATTTTACTAAAATTTTACTTTTTTAAATTTTACATAAACCGGTATATTATAATAGCATTGTGAGTAATTTTCGTTCAAAGTTAAACTGAGAAGCTATGAAAGTTGAGTTCCCTACCTTTCAGTTTGTACTACAAAAAAGCTATAGCTTTTTAAAAAGCTAGGTGATGCCTGGATCTATTTGATTCAGCTTCTAGCTTCTTAACCAAGAAGCTAGTTAAAAAAGCTGAATCAAACACAGTATATGCTCAAAAGCAGGAGATCGATTCTGTCCTGAAAAGAAACAGCGAGGAAGCATGGTGCTATTTAGCAGCAAGCCAGGGGGCAAACAGAAAAATGGCAAGGCAAACATGTTGTATTCTCGGATTGCGGTACGAGGGCCTCCCACACTCACTGACATCTCCTGGCCCCACCTATCTGGTCTGCTCCACTACTTTGTATAAGTTGTTTGATTTCTAATAAATTATTATTTTTAACTTTGAGTAATATCAAATTAATTTTCATTAAATCCATTATAAAACAAAGCTAAATAGTGTATTTATTTAACAATATAAATGTTAATATATTTTTATTTAAACTTAATTAAAGTTAGAAAAGTCTTACTTAAAAAACCAAAGAACTTATAATATAAAATTGAGATAATAGTCCTCTATCTAGGGGTGGCAACGAGCCGAGCCAGGCTTGGCTCGACCACCCAGGCGAGCCAAAAACTAGGCTCGGCTCAGGCTCGGCCGAGCCTCGAGCCGGCTCAGCTCGGCTCGCTTGCAGCACAGTCCCAGACCACAGATCTCATCACTGGACGCTGGACACCGAGCGAGTGGGCGCCTGGGAGCTGCTGCTGCCGTCAGGACGGGGGTCACCAGGCGACGCCGTGAGGGGCCTTCGGTCATTCTGTGAATCGGTGCTTTGCCTTCGGGGCTTGGGCGACAGCCACCGGGCTGCAGCCTGCAGGGCGATGACTAGAGGTGTCGGGGGCGCAGGGTGG
>KE371521.1:23224-33520 GCA_000418225.1 Zizania latifolia | reverse complement strand
CATTGAACCATCCACTGGGTTGATGACTGTCGACAGGACAGACACAGGGCGCAAGCCAGCCAATGTGACAAGATCGACAGACGCCTCAGTATGTCCAACTCTTTTTAGCACACCCCCGTTTTGGTATTTCAGGGGGAATATATGGCCTGGTCTTCTGAGGTCAGTGGGCTTAGAATCAGCGGAGGCTAGAGTAAGAATCGTTTTTGCTCTATCTGCAGCCGAGACACCGGTTGATATGCCCACCCTGGCATCCTGAATAGTTTGAAAACAGCGCTTTGAGTTATTTTCACAACTAAGGACCATGAATCTGTTTGGATACTGGACCATGCAGTACTTGCAAAATCTATTAAGCAACAAATCTTTACCACTGTTACTGTGGAAGCAGCAGCTGAAATATCCTCAATTTCTGTAATTGGAGACATCATAGGAATCATCAATCTTGCTAGGTCATCTTCCTTCATGCCCACAGAGATGATCCCAGAACCATTCCTGATCATGAATGCAATTGACTCTGGGTTTGCCATCGTAGCTGCCATGACAAGATCCCCTTCTTTATCACCACTTTCATCATCTACAGCAATAACAAACTAGAGAAGAATGAATAGTTAACTTTGTAGTTAAATCCATCTATACAAAGGAAACAATAGTAATGTGATTGTGCAATGGAAACAATAATGGTTGTCCTAAAATTTGAACTGTGCAAACTTGCTAGTTGTTGCATAGAAATATGAGTGGTATTACAGTATGTCACTTGTTCACCTTATCACTCTGAATGAAAACGTGCATATAAATCAATACAACATTGCTGACTGTGTTGAAATGGTGATAACAACATAATTTGTTATTGCATAAATGCACTACAACTTGGGTTTCTTCCTTGGAGACTAGGCAAATGGAATTCACCTCACCAAGCTGAAAAATGCATTGATTGTTGGGAGGCTGGAAGCCTGGAAGAAACTAATGTAACTGTGCATGTTTTTGGAGTATTATTTTGTAAGATGGCCTTAAATTTGGTCTTGATCATACTTGGTCCATGCCCAAGAACTACATGAATGGAACTATTTCATCTTAGCAAATTAGGTTCAGATTGAAACAGTGAACAGAAAGACACTAGTGCACAGATGAAAGGTTAAGGCATGAGAAACTGTAATATATGATAATATGTACCTTTCCTTCATGTAATGCGCTTATAGCCTCGTCAATTGAGGAGAAACCATCTGTAGGTTTGTCTGGGTCCCCCTCTGCATCACTAACAAAGAAATCGCCTGTTTCCTGAGTGATTTTCGCACCAACAGTTTGAAAGGAAGCACCAGATCCATTGAGTCCTTGCAGAACAGGTCCATTATTGTTTTCCTTTAAAGGATCATTCAAATTCCCTGGACCTCCAAGTCCATCACCAATTGCATAACATCTTAATTTTAAGCACCCCTTTCTGATAACAGCAAATCCTATGCCGTTGATACCACCAATTCCTTGTTGAAACCTGAAAGATCAGAATAAACGGCAAATTACAGAAAAGATATGAAAATTTATGGTCTCAGAAAATCTTTGGAAGACCTTCTGCATAGAAAAATGAAGTGTGTGCGAATCGTACCTTGTGTTAACAGCAGTGTGAGATGACAATTGGGAGCTCAGCAGAACACGGCTCATTTGGTGATCCCAGTTAACCAATCCTCCGTCCTTAGGTTTCAGCTCCGAAATATGCTTATATACCTTTATCGCCTAAAGTATCACAAGTTCACAACACATCTCAGCCTATCACTTGGACTTATCTGCTCATCAGGATAACAGAAGGAAAATCAAACAATGTGGAGGTAAAGCAGCCACATATTTCTGAGCGGCAAAATAGCAGCTGCCGTACATCACACACTTCAGGTGATGCCAAGATAATGCCATTTGTTGTACTCGAGCCAAACGCAAACTGAAGTTTCGATTGATAAGGACAGGCAGACGAATTCCCTCCAACCTCATCGTTTGGATGGTTCTTGCCTCCATACTGACACTTGAGGTCAATGTCCATACGATGATCTCAGTTTATAAGATCAGCCACAATCTACGGCAACACAAGATCACCCACATTGAAAAACGAGCACTCAGATTCAGACAGGCAGCAAGAATCAAGCACGTCAAATCGCTCTGAAACTTGACAATGACTGCTGTTTCCGCTGAAAATGCAGGTTGATCAGGCCGCCTCACCTGCCAATACCGAGGGTGCGAGGGGCGTGGCGGCCGTACCCCGAGCCGCGGGCGTCGCGCAGCACGGCGCCGGAGAAGGACGGGTCGCTCAAGGGGAACGGACCGCGCGCGACGCCGCGGGCGGGGAGCGCGGCCAAGGATAGCAGCGGCACCGACTCAAGGGGAATCAACTGCCCCAGCTTCCTGGTGGCTGGTGATAGGAGCAGGACGATTCCTGAGCCAATGACCTGAATAACAGCAAGACTAACACCACACTGCAGGATCAATTCTAGTACAATCTGTGATGCGACCAGCTGGATATTCAACTTGTTAGAGTTTTAGGAGTCTTTTGATATTAAACTCTGAATTAAAGTTGCAAATGATGCTTCTTATGTGCAGTTCTTATCTTGTTTGATCTCTTCTTGGCTCTAGAAGTTTTATCTGGTGTAATCTTTACTTTATCTCTTAAGTTCGTTTTTCACTTTTTCAGTTGGGATTTGTTTTGGCTTAAGCTGTACGTATGAGAGAAGGATTCCATCTCTGCAGATTTTCAGGCCAACGAATTAGCTCTTCATTTGGAGATAAGATTTACTTCATTTGTCAAGCTGCTCTATCGACACTGCTAGCTGCTGCCTACAACGTCATCAAGCCCCAACACAACTTTTAGATGATGAAAACGGAAAAGATAATGGATATGGAAGGGCAACTGGAACTCCATACACTGCCATCATATCAATTAGTAACCATTTGGATTTGTAAGGGAAAGATGTCAGCTACAATTTTGAGTTACTGACATTGATCCTTGACAAAATTATTCTCTTGAACAAGTCCTTTTCATAATGTTATTCATGTTCTAAGACAAAAAGAAGCCTCTTGAAAACACAAACTAAAGCTAAATAACTCTCTCATTTGTCATAGGCCTTCTGTTCCGGAGCTCTGGCTGACTTTAGGCCCTGCCCATTGTTGACTGGCACGTGACTTGGTCCATGGATCAAGAGGGACCCGCTGAGGTGGCTGTGGCGTTGCAGGTTTGGCCTCTCGAAGTTCATTCTGCCGGTCGACAAACCTGTGTGTGGCATGGCCAATTGAATCTCATCATGACAAGTTAATGAGTTTCCTTATTGAATTGGTTCTTCTACATTTCAGCTAAGAAGCAAGATGAGGGAAATAAAGTCGAAAGATAATCTTGCTATCCATTAGTAGATAGAAAACACAAGAAAAAAACCAACCTGCATTGCCCACAGTCATTTATTATCACGAGATTCTTAATTTAGTGAAAAGAAATGGATGAATCTGATAACAGCAGATGTTTAGTAACTACGGCTAAAATAAAACCGAAGGATGTCTGTTAGCCAGTCCATAGTTGCTACTTTGATATTAATGTGAAGAAAACAAATTCCATTGGATCAAAACACACACAACAGACAGCAATGTGAAATTCAAACAAAACTATGAATTTTACTGATTAAGAAATATGAAGAAAAAACATACTCAATATATGCCATTGGTGCAGCATCACCAACTCGTATCCTAGTTCGCAATAGTCTTGTATATCCGCCTGCTCGATCCCTAGATATAAATCAAACATAAGGAACATGCATAAGATGGATCTTGACAGCCAAGTTCCTTTAGAGATGCAAAGCAGAAAAAAAACAGAATCAAAACTAAAACCAGCTTATAGCGTGCTAAAATTACTTGTAGCGGTAGGCAAGCTCTGTGAATAGCTTGTGAACAACATCATCACCCCGGACAAAGGCAGAAGCACGTCTTGCTGCATCAAGTGTACCCTATAGAATAATGGAGTTTTTTGTGTCAACAAAGAAACAGTTTAAGCGGTATGAACTTTAAGAGAGATAATTGAAGCGAAGCAATATATCTGGGCAAAGGCATTAACTCAAGGTGCTCTAGTGGCATGCTCTAGCACAATATAAACAGTCTTTGAAGCCCAAGAAATACCCCCATATTAGAAACCTGTGATAACCTCATTCTGACATAGCGTCAACTGGATATGGATAGGTGGATTGTGTGAAAATCTAGCAACAGTAAGAAAACCTTTTGCCAAGTCTCCTTGCATTATATAGCTACAGTACTAGCATCATCACAAATTGGTTCCCATTGAAGCTTATCTTTGCTTAAACCAAAGAATTTTATCCGTACGCTTCTCCTTACATTATCTATATGAATCGTTTACCAGTTGTCAGGAGTACCAACTACCAAACAACATGAAATTAAAGCACTGAAAAAGATCCTTCAATATCAGGTGAGATTTTTTTCCAACCCACTGTACATGAGGCCAAATCATGTAAATCTGTTACTGGCAGACGGATGAGAACTAGAGTTACGCTTGAATGAGGATTTTCCTACTCATATTTCCAGTATGGGCTTTCATCCCGAGATTCCCGACAGAATTAGTACCTCTTTGCCGAGCTGCACCATCTGATCCGCTTTCCTCCGCACCTCCTTCGCCTGAAACGGCAAGAAGCAAGACACGGGAAAAAAGTCAAATTTCCAGGCGCAGAGGACCTGCACTCCCACCGCGAGGTGTTCGACGAAATGCGGGAGCACGGACGGACAGGACGGCTACCTTTGCGACGGTGGTCTCGATCCGCTCGTGCTTCACTAGCTGCGACACCATTGTCCTGCCGAGAGGGATAGGGTAGGGATCAGGGAAGGGCGGAGAGAGACGGGCAGCCGCGGGTCAGTGACAGAGCGTGGGTGAGGCGAAGACAAAAGGGAGACGGTGACGGGGCTAGAGAGATATAGAGGCAGAGATGATACCTGAGCATGGAGACGCGGTGGGCGGCGTGGCGGCCGAGCTTGCGGAACTTGCCCATGGCGGCGGCGGCGGCGGCGGGAGAGTGGCCGGCGGCGAGCGATCGGGGCGGGGCTCCGTACACAGCAAGCTACCAGGCCCCGGCTCCGTTTGTCAGTGTGTATCGTGCATTTGTTCATCGTGGGCCTCCACTGGACCAATATTCCTAATTGGGCATTGTTCTAAAGGAGATTTGATCACAGGATATATACATTATCTTTAGATAAAAATTAAAAATTTATCTTCTACATCTTACTGATATGTGACTGATATGTGGAGTTGTCAATAACATATGAACTGAGATAATAAATCCTAAATTTCCATCTAAATGAAGGGTATATGATTAATTTTTTCTTGTTCTAATTGACAGCCACCCAACTGTCCTAATTCAGCAATTGAACAATCAATCTTTTAAAATTTTCTAAAGTGGAGTACAAGCAGCTTAGATTATCAGATCGAGATTAATGTTTTATATAGTCATTTGACAACAAGATTATCATCATCAGTAGATGCTTCTCAAAAATGGTAATTAAATAAAGAGGAGAAAAAAAATCAAAAACTGTATTCAGAAGAAGGAACAATTGTTGCATCATCAGCCAGGTTCCTGAATTTCTCAGGCTCACATGCAGGTACCGCTTTGCCCAGCATTGCCCCCAGCTTCGATTTGCGCTGCTTGAACACATGCAGGTACAGCTTCATCCACAGGAACGGGTAGCGTGCCAGGCTGCCAGCACAGCCTGCAGCGTGAGGGGCAGCAGCTAGTGCATTTTTTCGTCAAACAGAGCCGGCAGCCGGCAGGAGTTTCAGGCTCAGGCTTGGCCTACCACGATGAAAGAATGGTAGCTCATGGCGAACTTTCCAAAGAAGTCTCTTCTTGTTCAATGTTTTGTTGGTCAGTTCACTGACGAGTATCTACAGTGGTGATTTATGTACTAGAGTAACGCTGGGTTCTAAACAATATGACTAACTTAGAACAAAATCAGATATTTTAGATACATTCGTATCTGTCGAAGAATAATAACTCTACGTCACGTGATATCGGATCTAAAGCTACTTGATCATCTTGGAGGGGGTCCCTCGCCTCGGTCTAGGGGATGGGGTTACAGATATAATATCATACTCGAGTCAGTTTCCTAAAATCTCGGGGATTGCAACCGAACTCTTGTTTATCATCTCATATATCTTTATAAATTTATCTATAATCCCGTATCAGTGTTCAACTACCAATATTAGCACTATGCTTTTTTATCAACATCAGACTTCTTAGTTAATATCAGACTACCATACAGGCTAGTTTCCAGTTCAATCTAACAAAACCTAGTATCGTATCCCCGATAGTCTCTGTCCTACACAAATGAAAAAGATTGGCACATGGTCCACACCGCACAGATGACAAGAGTAGTATTTGCACCTTTACAGCGTTGGTTTCAAAGATTGGTAAGTTTACTGAGAGGAGCATTTGATGTGTAGAGAGTGTAGGAGCTAGCTTACTTTCTCCTGGGTCTACTCCAATTGGAGTCAACGGGCTGAAAGCAGTGTACCTGCACGGTGCAAATAAGAAGATCGGCTTAGTTTCGGATCAGGAGATTCAATCCTGTTTGCTGTGCTGATTTCAGCGCAAGGCGTCTCAGAAAAATGCTTATTTTTTTAGAGAATACACAGAGAACTGCATAACTTTGTATTAAGAAGAAGAAAACAGAACCAGAACAAGTAGAAAACAGGGATGCACCCATGGATGTGGGAACTGGGAACTGGAGTTTGTTATGAATTGAACCTGAGATAAGTCAGCCATGCTGGACAAACTTTTAAGGTAGTCAGAGCATAATGGGAGTATCTGATGACCTGTACCATGAAGACATACAGACTTCACAATTCACATAAGAGGTTGAACAAAATAAACTAATCTTGAGAATCATTTCAAAGAAGTAAAAGTTACCCCCTTCATTCTATAATATTACAATCTAGAATCAGATTTGATATTTAATAATACAATGAATCTGAACAATGTTTAAATTTGTTATATTATAAAATATCAAATCTGATACTATGTTACAATATTATGGGACGGTCAGTCATGTCAAAGAAGATCTTTCAAAAAAAGTCATGTCAAACCAATATATACATGCCTAAGTAGCTTTACACTAACATGCATTAAATATGTATGTGTGTGTATATATATATATAATACAATTTTTGTGTGAAAAATGGAAACATAATTGGTAGTCAGGAATTTCACTTGAGATATGTACAATATACATAGTTTTCTTCAAGTTAGTGTTTTCTTAGTTGATAGTATCAACCCATTCCGTGCCACACCTCAGATATGCTCTAAGCCATAAACGTTCTGATTTATGAACACAGAGGTGCTACTCTGAACCTGCATTTTCAGCAGCAAACTAAATTAATCAACCAAAGCTAAAACCTAGATGAGAGGTGAAAGTTAAGGAAAGGAACAAACTACTGAAAAAATTATATTGGAAAATTTATTCTTTAGGACGAAATGCAAATTGTGGCAACAAAGGAAACGTGAAATTTTGCAGATTTACAAGCTTTCAGTCTTGCAAGTAACTCTCTTACCCCGTGGATTTGCCGCATCACAGCGAGAACGAAGTGAGTCCTCCATCCCCGATGCAAGAAGGCGAGAAGCGGCGCGGCGTGCACCAACCCTAAATCAAACAGCATGAATCCCTCGTCAATCCAATCCATAGTAAGAGACGAGAGGAATTCAGCAGCTCATCTACCCACCGACGGCGGCATGGACCGTCTCAAGAATCGCCCAAGTTTGCAGCAAGCCTTGAAACAACAAAGCGAATCAAAGAGGAAAAAACAGCATCACTCCGCTCGTCCAGACGAGACCAACAACATGGGAAAGCGAATTATCTTCTGTTTGTTGTTCAAGGTTCGATGAATTGAATTTAGCCTCCGATTAGAACAGTTCTCTATTTTCAATTTGATTGCCGAAGAAACGGGAGACGGAAATGAAGCTTGCATTCTAATTCAACTAGTCATGCGCCCCGTGCTTTGCAATAAGGGATTAGCTAGGTTGGTATTTAGAATTTTGGTTTTCACAGTCAAACCGGTTTTACTGGGAGTTTAGTTTTCGTTAGATTATCTTCAAATCACTCCCTAAACCTTCATACACAGCTCTTCAAAAAAATTCCCTCCATATGTTTTTTCTCCAATATATTCTCTAAATCTCACCATTTATATTTCACTCTATAGAATAGATAGCAACACAAGAAATCTCTAAATCTACGAAAGATGAGGTAACTTTTCGAGAGTCTTTAATACAGGAAGTGTGATAGAGAGTACACTACGAGTATCTTCAAGAGTTCCTACACTTGTTTCCCTATAATCTCATATATAAACTATTCTAAACTCTGTCTTTCTAAAAATTAATTAATCTACGTCAATATCCTTTTAATCTCAATTCTTATTTTTTTTAAAACATGCCACGTATGCAAAATAGGGCAACAAATAACAGATCGTAATTTTTCGTTGACGCCAAGTAACCATGCCACATAACTACGTGCCATCGCCTCCCGGGTTGCTACCCCATCGTTGCCCGACGGCCAACGCCAAGGCAACTATGCCCTCTTCGACCAACCACCCGCTTAGTCATCAGCCTAGGCGACCTCCCCATCGGCACCCAGCGTCTAGGCGACCACGCAATCGTCGCTCGAGGTGGCCGCCCTGTCACAGCCCGCATGCCACCCCGGCGGCCGCCCAACACAGCCTAGACGTCCACGCCATCACCGCCTAGACGCATGCCCATCGTTGCTTAGCTGGTTGAAGTTATCTTCACCCGCACTACTGCTAGTCTCGTAATGAGTAATCTAAAGTTTCTCATGCGACAGGTGTTATATTTGTCGTCATCGAACAACGACGATGAATTTGTTATTGCCACGGCACAAATTGATGATTACTATCATTCTTTAAACGCATCACGACATAAATATTCTATCTCATGACATCAAGAAATCACCTAGATGCCTAGCCGTCCATGCTTCGCTGCCCATATTTGGAAGAAATCGATGGCGTGAGAAAAGAAGAAAAATAAAACACACGCAAAATAGAATGCGCCAAAAAAATTAGGGACTATGATACTATCCCTACTTTTGAGAGAAAAGAGATATGTATAGGGAATCATTTGAAAGAAACTATTTAGGACTATTGTTGGAGTATGTTTTTATCTAAAATACCTAAATTTAAATTTAGGATACTGAATAGAAAGACTATTATAGATGCTCGAAGCTCTATTTTTAGAGAGTTGTTAAATTTTATGATCTAGGAAGTGCTAAACAAGATGTGAGGGTGGGAGGCAGAAAGAAGCTCCCTTTTATAAAAAAAAATAGAGATTTTTGTTTAGGTGCAACTTAAAATCAGCGTGGAGGAAGAACGAACCAAAATCAATGAAAACCATTGTTTTACAATAAACAATTTAATTATAAATACAATATAGTTATTTCTTCGAAATAACATTATTGTATGTACGGTGGATGATGCAATTTAAAGTTATGATAATTTGATGAGTTAATTGGGCCAACCCTTTATACATGAATCCTAGAGCAGAAATTCAATTTGACCCATTTTTTCCAAAAAAATGTAAAATATACTCTAGTGTTTCTCACTTTCTCTCTCTCTCTCTTTCTCAAGCTACGGTGTTTCTCTACCTAGTGGTAGGTATCGGTAGAGTTAAAAAAAATTAGACCACAATTATGTACACGTGATTATGCTTCTCTGACACTTTTACGAGTTCATGGACGTGTTACGTCCTTCACATTTAGACGTGTACGCAATTGATCTAAAACCAGCAAGGTATTTTCATGTGAGATGTTCGTATGTAATGGCGTAATCTTGCAAGAAAATAAGCTATTCTCAAATGTAGAAGAATATAATGTAATTAAAACCAGCATATGCTCAAACTAATGAGCGAAAATTGTACATGCAATAATATGAGAACCACACAAATGAAGCATTTGCATGAACTAATGAACAATTCTAATGAAAACAAAAATTGCAGAATTGAAAGACAATATAATCGCCACGCTTTATCATATCACCGGCCTATGCGAGCAGGTTAAGCAGACGAGGCACTTGTTCCGAACGCTCGACCTCTTGATTGCCTTCACCATCCACCGGCGGGCTGTTCAAGTCGAGCATCTCCGGCCGCTCCACGCCGGCCACCGCGGCGTACGCGGCCGGCGGCGCCGCTGCCTCGTTCCTGTGCCGCCGCATGTGTCCACCGAGCGCCTGCCCCATGCTGAACTCGAGCCCGCACACGACGCACCCGTGCACCCGGCGGCGGT
>KE371520.1:15563-26829 GCA_000418225.1 Zizania latifolia | reverse complement strand
GCGGCCGCCGCCGCCCCGCCCCGTCTGGCCGTCGACGTGCGCGCCTGCTTGCGTAATGCCCGTGTCAGGCTTGACCACATGCATGTCTCGTCGTGGCGCCATAGATTGCCCACGTCGTTGCACCCTGCGCGATGCAATGCCAGCTGAGGCTGGCTAGCTAGCTGCTGAGCTGACATGCAGTTTTCTTTTTCTCGGTTAACCGTGTGAGATTCTGAAGGTTAGCTGTTCATCCTTAATTTGGTCTTATTATACCCTGTTCAGTTGGTGATTGTTTTGTTGTTAGTCAACTCGATTACCTCCACGGAAGATTAATGTGTGTAGGTCCGTCAAGTGGAAACAGAGTGAAGTCTCGGTGGTGACCTGGACAAGAACACTGTACCTTTTCCCTTTCTTACATACGAACCTACCAAAGCCTTTTCAGATGTTTTATTATCAGAAGTTTTCAAAAGAAAAAAGAGCGACTATTCTTGTGTGTGCACGCATGAATTGTGTTGGAACCTGTTGCGCCAACCGCTGATAGAAAGGACCATTGAATCGAACCATAGAGTCAAAATTCAAGAGAAATGTGCCAATTTTACGTTGGATCTGAAAATCACATTTTTTTCAATTTGTTATGCAGGTCCATATGCAATATCTTGAAGCAGGTGCCGATATCATCATTTCCTCATCCTACCAGGTATGATCAGTCCGGAGATCTTCTTCCCCTGCTATACATAACTGTCTCATCTTTCTGCAGCAGACAAATTGATGCCTCTTTTTTTTTTATGTTTCTCTGCAGGCAACTATCCCAGGATTCTTAGCAAGAGGAATGCTTCTTGAGGAGGCAGAAGGCTTACTGCGAACGAGCGTTGAATTGGCACTGGAAGCACGGGACGAATTCTGGAAGTCGACGCTGAGGAAGTCCAAGCCTGTTTACAACCGAGCTCTGGTCGCTGCATCCGTTGGAAGCTATGGAGCCTATCTTGCCGATGGTTCAGAGTACAGGTAAAATTTTAGTTTCAGCACTGCAAACCCATGGATGAGCCTTAGCTACACCTGCTACGCATTGTATCATCGTATATCTTTTTGTTTATGCCAATGATGTACCATGTCACCATGATATTTACAGTGGATCGTATGGAGAAGACATCACGACAGAGGAACTGAAGGACTTCCACAGGCGCCGGCTGCAGGTTCTTGGGAGTGCCGGCCCCGACTTGATTGCATTTGAGGCCATTCCTAACAAAATGGAGGCACAGGTAAGGCTTGTGCTTGTGAATCAATAGAAAAAATTACAGATTTGGGCAGTGTGTTTCAGTAGCTCTGAAAATGTTGCTAGCTTTCATGTCACTTACCTGAACTTTGGTGAACATTCATGCAGGCTTTAGTAGAGCTCTTGGAGGAAGAGAACATCCAAGTCCCTTCCTGGATATGCTTCAGCTCAGTGGACGGCAAGCACCTGTGCTCTGGAGAGAGCTTTGCAGACTGCCTCCAAATCCTCAACACGAGCGACAAGGTGGCCATCGTGGGCGTGAACTGCACGCCGCCTCAGTTCATCGAAGGCATCATTCGCGAGCTCAAGAAGGTTAGCAACACCAACTCCATCTTGCTTAGTCCCAACATCTGCAATCGTCTGAATGTGTCGTCTCGCTTCGTTTTTTCTGACAGCAAACGAAGAAGGCGATCGCGGTGTACCCGAACAGCGGCGAGGTTTGGGACGGGAGAGCGAAGAGGTGGCTGGTGAGCACACACTGTACCTTCTCATTTGTCAATACTGACGCGCGCAGAAAGATCGCTCATTTTCCGTACAAATTCTTCTGCCATCTTCATTCATCGAACTGACGGTTCGGTGATGCGTTGCGTGTGGCATGTGCGCAGCCAGCAGAGTGCTTTGGGCACAAGAGCTTCGACGTGCTCGTGAAGCGGTGGCGGGAGGCCGGCGCGAGCCTCATCGGCGGATGCTGCCGGACCACGCCGTCGACGATCCGGGCCGTCTCCAGGATCCTCAAGGGCAGGACCGCGTATTCAGCAGCTCATCAGATTTGAGAACGGAGATGCACACTACTTGGTGCAACAAAATAGCGAGAATAATGCCCAGTCCAGTAGTAGTTTATGCTAAATTTTGCAGTTTAAACAGCTTAACGATTTGTAGCGCTGATGTGCAGCTTTTCTTTCTGCTTCATGTGTAGCAAATAAAGTACTTTTAGTGTGTGCAATTTGCCGGTGTTGTTCGCGCACCACCGTGATCATTCTGTCATTCGCGCGCCTCAGCTCCATTTTCTTGGATGGTTTTGGTTACCACTCTTGAACATGTCCTTTTCCTCTTATCTTACTTGATTAACGCACGAATCATTGCATGGTGCTTAGTAAAATGGAGCGATACCTCAATCACTAAATTACGCACGGACAAGTCCAAGCCTCCAAGGATATCACAGCCTGCACATGAGAATGGAGCAGTAAAATAGCCTTTGAAGGATCTGAACTATCCGTACTGAGATGTCATCCCAGTTTATCTTGCAACCCTTGAAAAATTTGTTGATGTGTAAGAATGTAACTCCGGTATATGTCTCTAAAAACCATTCACTCGCGTTGTTGTTTCTTTGGCTCACATTCTACACCAGGCTCCCCCATAATATCCTCGTTAGATCAAATTTAGAACTTATTTGGAATAATTCAACAGGATTCAATAGAAATGAATCATCCCTTCAAAAATTTTCAGAAAAAAACTTCCATTAGGAGAAGGGCCCAATCTCATTTCTCACTTACTATCAACTACTAGACATACTAACAGGATTACATGTCTACAAGACATACAAACTATGAAGACAACCATTAAAACCGAAAGCCAATGCGAACTCAGTCAGCCCCCCACCCTACCCAATCCCTTGTAAAGGGGATGCAATATCGTGATATGGGAGAAGTAATGTTATGATATCATCATTATAGGACAATAATAATTTATCGATTAAATTAAATATTTTCCCTAATTTATTATTAATAATAATTTTAGTATCCATTGAAACTCATAATTATTAATCAATAAGTTTACAATGTATCCATTAAAACTCATAATTATTAATCGATACATTTACAAGACTACCTGAATCAGGGTTGTTAATACCGTTCCGGTACCGGCCGAAATGGCCGGTACGTACCGTACCAGCGCCTAAACCGGTACATAAGAAGTGCTGTTCCATTCCGGTTCAAATACCGGTCCATTCCGATCATTCCGGCTGGAATTCACTATACCGACCATTCCGGTACCGATCCAAAAATAATATTAATTCTTGATTTCTAAAAAATATAAGAGGCAAGTTAGAAAGTAAACAATATAAATGTTCAATGTTTTAATTTTGTAATCTTGATTCTTGATTTCTAAAAAGTATGTAATATAAAATCACATATTCAACTTTATTTGATTATGCATTGTATGGTACTTAAAGTCTTAAACTAATCTATATATTATGTTACATATAAGTCATAAACTATATTTAAGATATGAAGTTATGAACTTGTATATATATATATCATATTTAATTTTGTTAGTTTGTTTGTTAAATAAAATATTAAATAAAATAAATTTATTAAAACTTCGAAACGATATACCGATATTGATTAGTATCGAAATATTTTATTTTTAGAGCTAAACTGAAATAAGCTCTGGAGCGGTATCGATAAACTTGACCTGAATTCCCGCAGTGTCCCTCCGTTTCCAGCACCAAACGTCCAGACCAACCTACCACCCCGCTTGCCGCTGCTCGCGCCAGCCGGTCGCCGGGTCGGGGTGCCTGGAAAATTTGACCGTTGGCGCGCCACGTCACGCTATGGGCCCCTACCTCCTCCTCGTTCCGGCTGCCCACCAGTCTGGGCACTGTTGACTGTGAACAATAGCTTGCCCTACACTGTAACTGGCATGTGGGCCTGCACATACCGACCCCGCATGTCGGTGGGGGAGGCCTCGCTTTATTGGGGTTTGTTCGTTTCTTTCCCGTTGTCCCAAACCCACTGCTCGCTGCGGCCCACCACAGGTCCACAGCTGGGAAGAAGAGGGCAACAAGCCATTGGTCTTACTGACACGTGGGCCCGGACCTTCCGGGAGGTCCACTTCTCAGTCGCACTCGCCCGTAGAGTACTACGTATCCGCGAGAGCAGTGATCCTCGTGGCTCCGCGAGATCGCTTCGCAGCCGTTGGATGTCTGACATGCGCCACGTGATCCGTGCCACTGCCATCGGCTAAAGCGCCCGCCTAGGTGAGACTTGAGAAGTTGTACAAATACATGTGGGCCATACCAATGTGTCGGTCCCACGTGCAGTGAGGGAGTAATCGGACTCGTAACGGAACCCTTGGTGGGCTCCTGCCACATCGCCCCCCTACTTTTGTACAAAAGCCCCTCCTTTTCTGTATTCTCATATTTACAACCCTCCTACTTGCCAGTCCCTCTTCCAGTTCGCTTCTTCCCTTCCCATCTCTCGATTCTCTTCTCCACTTCACCTCCTCTTCTTCTCCCCCTTTTCATTTCTTTGCCTTGCTCTTCTTGGCATCCTTGTCCTGCCATAGTTTAGTCAGCTTGGATCCCGGAGTTCTGAAGTTAGGTTTCCTTTTGCTTTTCTCAGTTGGGGGAGAAAAGACAGCCACTGCAAGAGAGAAGATCGTTTCTCGGGGACTCCTGGCCTTCTCTTGCGGCGATATGAGGAAGCTATTCTGCTTCCTCCTCCAGCTGCAGCTGGCCGTCTTTTTTGTTCACGGTGAAGAACGTGAGATTTCTCTTCCCTTTCTGTGTTCTCTGCCTGATCTTATATATCTTTTTTATGGTTATTGGTGACTGCCATTCTTGGATGTGGATGCATGCATGGATCGATTTCGCCATTTCTGCTATTACCTCGTCGATAAATCTCTGTTTATTCGGTTAGTTTTTCTTGTGCAATCCAGGAGACGGCTATCCCTTTCTCCCCCGATTTCTGCTTGTCGTCATCTGGTGTTGTCTATTAGAGCTGTCCTGTTGGTTAAGTTCTACAATTTGCTTTCTCTTGGCAAAAGATTAACATAATAACCAAAACATGGCTAATGTTAGTAAATGAGTTACTGCACAGCTAGTGGAGCCGGCACTACACTACACTGCTAGCTAAGCTAAGCACTAACCAGTCAGTAACTTTTGGGGTTTGGATTTGACTACTCGTCCTGCTCGCCTTATTCTCTGCTTGTCTACTTGGTCTGCCTGGGATTCCCTTCTCTGAAGTCTGAACTTCCCCATGCCCTGTGTCCTCAGTTGTCCCCTTGACGTGCACAAGTTTGTTTATGAGTTAATCACGTTCCGCACGAACATCTGATGTCATTAACAACTCATAATACCGACATATATAATACGATTGGAATAAGATTTAACTTGTAGCCAGGGGAACGAATACAGGAGGCTACTATAATACTGTTATCAGATGGCCGCCATCGCTAATCTATCTTATTTTATAAAGGGCGAATCTCGAAATTTTAAATGATCAATAGATTAAAATTATTAGATTTTGATAATTGATTAAAATTATTAGAATTTGATACGTGAAAATAATACATTGATAAATTTGTATATTTATATTTTTGATAATTTTTTAATGTATAAATAGAAAAATAGCATATATAATAGATACCGTCTCAACATTTGAGTCGTATATTTGTTGGAGATATTACTAAAATGCAGCATCAGACCACCTTTTCACAGTATTACATGTTAACAGTTACTGGCTCTTATTACTTTTGTAAGTGGTTTTAGAACTTCTATTTATTTTTTTAAATCTTTTTTACGTTTGTTCTTGTTAAATATATCTTATCTCTCTTACAACTAAAAAACTATTTTTTAAACAGAATAAATGAAAGTTAATATTTTTTTAATTCTTTTATACAAATCTAAAATAAACTTATAAAAGGAATCATAAAATGAATCATAGGAAGTAACAGCTAGCTATCTGAATCTTTATGGTGGCTTTGTGCATAAGTTTAAGCCGAAAGGGGATTGTCTCCTTGGTTACACATCTTTACCTACTGTACCCCAAGCCTTTCTGGGCCCTCCTTGTCTGCCTCTTTTCTCCTCACACTATCATCACTCGTACTGACACGCATCGCTCAGCCGCCGGTTGATGCCAATGATCTGAGTTTTGGACGGCTCCAGAGATCGGTCGCACACCTTTGATCGTGTAGGATTCAGTGTCTATCATGAGGCTAACCCCGGCGGTAATGACTCGGTAATTACAGTCACGGTTCACTCGTTGATTGGACTGCACACTTGTCAGTACTCTCTAGTCGCTACTCATCAGTGCGCAAGAGGGATGAGCAGTTCCGTACTTCAGTGACAGTCTATCGTTTGACTGCTTGGGTGGGGGTTATTTATTTCCGGGACCACCTGGCGGTGTCGTTGTTCTGTTTGCAGTATTAATGAAGTCACGTCTACTGGCGTGGTGTTGCGGCCCAGCTGTTGGTGTCGTCGCATCGGAGGTCGGAGCGATGCCTGCCGGGCGCGCGCCGGCGGCCTCTGCCTGCGCAAACGCAGCAGAGCGGTTGTGGCTGTTGTTCCCGACGTGTTTCCCCTACCAAGTTGCCTTGTGCAATTGTGGTTTACAGCTAGCTGGGTGTCCTCTGAAAAAATAATAATCTCCCATGCTCATTTTTCTGTAGAAAAACAGATGTGCTTCCCTTGCCCAGCCGATATTTTTCTGGGAATCTGTAGCTACGTCTTTAGTGTTGTTAGTGTAAAGGAGTTCAGGACCTTGCCAGCGGATATTTTTCTGTTAATCTGTAGCTACGTCTTTAGTGTTGTTAGTGTAAAGGAGTTCAGGAATTACTAGTTATCCGTAACTCCGTTTGCACTTGCACGAGCACCCTTGTTTGTTTCCACAATTACTCGTCGGAGTTTTAAACTGTGCCAGTCTTTTTGTTCACTCGTTGTGTTTGGTAAAAAAAAATGAACAAATCATACCATAGAGAATCCAAGATTCATGCGTTGTGATGCACTTCTCTGATATGCACAAGACAGTTTGTTTCAGTCTAATGGCAGTTTGCTAACAGTTAGCTGTTATTACATTTTGACATTTATTTTCTCAACTTGCCAATGGCGCGCAGGGGCTTACATTGGCGTCAACATTGGCACGGCCATGTCGTCAGTGCCGGCGCCAACGCAGATCACGACGCTGCTCCGCTCGCAGAACATCCGCCACGTGCGCCTCTACGACGCTGATCCAGCGATGCTCGCCGCCCTCGCCAACACCGGCATCAGCGTCATGGTCTCGGTGCCCAACGAGCAGCTCCTCGCCATCGGCAACTCCAACGCCACGGCGGCCAACTGGGTCGCACGCAATGTGGCCGCGCACTACCCGTCCGTGAACATCACGGCCATCGCGGTCGGCTCGGAGGTGCTCTCCACGCTCTCCAATGCCGCGCCGCTCCTCATGCCGGCAATCCGGTACCTCCAGAACGCGCTGGTGGCCGCGGCGCTCGACCGGTACATCAAGATCTCGACGCCGCACTCGTCGTCCATCATCCTCGACTCGTTCCCGCCGTCGCAGGCCTTCTTCAACCGGTCGCTGGACCCGGTGCTGGTGCCGCTGCTCAAGTTCTTGCAGTCCACCGGCTCGCCGCTGATGCTCAACGTGTACCCCTACTACGACTACATGCGCTCCAACGGCGTGATCCCACTGGACTACGCGTTGTTCCGGCCGCTGCCGCCGAACAAGGAGGCCGTGGACGCCAACACCCTGCTGCACTACACCAACGTGTTCGACGCGGTCGTGGACGCCGCCTACTTCGCCATGGCGTACCTCAACGTCACGAACGTGCCGGTGATGGTGACGGAGACCGGGTGGCCGCACAAGGGCGACCCGTCGAACGAGCCGGACGCCACCTCCGACAACGCGAACACCTACAACAGCAACCTCATCCGGCACGTGATGAACAGCACTGGCACGCCGAAGCACCCCGGGGTGGCCGTGCCGACATACATCTACGAGCTGTACGACGAGGACACGCGACCCGGCTCGACGTCGGAGAAGTACTGGGGCCTGTTCGACATGAACGGCATCCCGGCGTACACCCTGCACCTGACCGGCTCCGGCGTGCTGCTCGCCAACGACACGACGAACCAGACCTACTGCGTGGCGCGGGACGGCGCGGACGAGAAGATGCTGCAGGCGGCGCTCGACTGGGCCTGTGGCCCGGGGAAGGTGGACTGCTCCGCGCTGACGCAGGGGCAGCCGTGCTACGATCCGGACAACGTCGAGGCGCACGCAACCTACGCCTTCAACGCCTACTACCACGGCGTGGGCATGGGCTCCGGGACGTGCTACTTCAGCGGTGTCGCCGTCATCACGACCACCGACCCAAGTAAGACCGCAGATCATACAAAAATGAAAAATTTCCTGCATTTGTCATCTGTCTAAGAACACATACTCAATTTGGCTCACTCCTTCCTGCAGGCCATGGATCTTGCGTTTATGCTGGAAGGTACATTTCCCCCCCTATGTTAGAATCAAACTCAAAACTCACTTGAGGCGCATTTCGCTAAACTTTATCATTGTTTCGTTTTGCAGTGGAGGGAAGAACGGCACTTCGTTGCTGAACGGCACGTCGCTGGCGCCGTCGTCGAACTCCACCGCGGGGGACTCCGGCTCGCACCGGGCGGTCGGGGACGTCTCGTCGTTCGCCAGGGCCGTAGCCGCCGCGCTGCTGTTGAGCGCCCTCCTGTTGTAGGTAGGGGAGTAGTAGTGTAGTAGGCAAGGCAGCAGAGTACCCCGTAGGCATATTCGTGAGGAGAGATTCTTTTTTTTTTGGTGTCAAGTGGGATTGGCCTCGGTGTTGAGGGGGTGGTAGTGGTGGTGATCGACAAAATATTCCAAGATGGAAGTGGAACGAACGGATGTGCTTCTGTTCATCTATGATGCTGGCTGGTAACTTGGTGTTGGATCATTGCCCCGCAGAAAAAGGTAGTGTTTGCAGAAGTTGTCAGTGTGTTTGCGCTGACCACAACTAAAATCTTTTTGTCATCAATTCTTCACGTGTTTTTGCCGACCAAGGTTGTGTGGGTAAGGTTATTCTGGATTGCCGGCCGCCGCATGGCCCGCATCGTCGCGCGCGGCATCGTCGCGAGCAAGCGGACGTGTCTGTCGCCCGCCGCAGGACCGACTATCTTTTCGGCTTAGAAGATCACTAAATCTTGTTAAGCCTGTTGGGCCTTCGGGCTTATCGGGCAGTGCCGGTGTGTCACGGCTGGCTTGGTGGGCTGGGCTGTGCCGGCACGTAGCCGCAAGTATCAGGCCCAAGTACGGCCTATAGACATATTGGGCTGGTTGCGCCGTGCCGGCCTAGGCACGGCCCGTCATTTTCTTGGTGGTGACCATGGCCACCCTCCACTCCACGTTTGCACCTGAACTTGGTGACTGATTGGTAATGGCATCGTCAGTCTATCTAACCAGATTGGTGTTGTCAATCTCTGATAAAACCTGGCACCGATTGGTTAACCTTAACCAGTCCATCTGATCCAGGTTGGTAATGAAACGGAGTTTATCAAAATTATTTGATGGCGTAAATAAATAAATACTAGAAACTTGAAGAGGTTGATTTAAAAGTTTTTCATGAACGATGTTTTTGGAGAAATATTACCATTTAGAAGACTGAGAAGTGTGTCGGCAATAATCCATCATGCATCAATTAATCCAAACACTAAGAAAGCAGTCTCAACCTAAACCTTCAGAATTCTTTAAGTTAATCTCACTCACCAGTCTCCAGAGTCTCCCGGGCTATGTTTAAATTCCGTTCATTTTGATAAATTTGTCTTTCTACACCATATTTAGATCTTCCCATTCTGAATTCCTAGTAAATCCTTGGCTCCTCGAACACGATGAGATTTCACTATCGGCTAATCTTTCACTCAATCACTCCCCCTTTGACTAAATTTTTAATCTCACTCCCTCCAGTCTCTAGAGTCCAGATAATAGGTAGATACGATGAGCCTGTCGATCCGATAAACAGAGAACATATTGGACCATTTCTAAAGCAATAATTTCAGTCACAATTAACTTCGCTTCCATTTGCCTGGCAATAGGTTCAATGAGAATGACACACGAACAGAAAATATCCCGGAAGAGAAAAAGAACAGAAAATAGTGATCGGATTCATTAGAGTCGCACAGCGTAAAACTTGTGCAAACCAAATGCCCGTTCAAAAGGCTAATCGATTACGGATAAAACTGAGTTGATAACAATTATTTAAAGGTTTAAACAAAAGAATTCAATAATAAATTTTTTGATAAATAACTTTAAAATAATATATATGGCAAATTTTACAGTACACGAGAAATATTATGAACCGTTTATTTGTTTTTATCTAATGGCTAAGATTCAAGATGGTGATATATTACCTCTATCATCTTTGATTTTTCGATTTTTCTGCGTAGACTTTTTAATTTTCTACGCAGACTTTCCAATTATATCACCAAGTATTTTTAATTTTAATTTATTTTTAATCCTAACTAAAATTAATGATTTAGATTAATTTAAAGTATTACTCTTTAAGAGATAAATATTATACTATAATATAGCCTATATATATAAAGAAACTACACCGTTTAAAAGTTTGAAAAAAAATACCGATCACAATCCATAACACTTTGGCACAACCAAGCGACGAGTTCAACCTGCCGCCGGGCGCTTTTCTGCCGGTACCTTCCATCCGAGGACAGGACGAGTGGACGACGCTACAGCCAAGAGTAATCTGAATAATCGATGCGATGGCAGTTCACTGTTCACAGGATCCGATCCGATCAGATCATCTTCGCAGGACACAGTGAACACGAATGTAGATGCAACGCTACAAAGATTGTTCTGATTTTGCGTTATAAAAACCCTGTTCTGAATTCTGATTTGTTCTTTCTTTGATTAACGTGGGCATGCATCCATTGTTGGCGTGGCGAAGGAAAAATATCAGTTTCCAAATTCCAAGGGATAACACATTGACGACGTGTATTTTGACGGTCCAATTTTAAGGTTTAATCAATATTAATCTAATAATATATAGGTTTGTCTTGAAAAAAATCATATTGTTAGATTCATGTTCAAAATTACTTATGACTATAATTTTGTAATTTCAAGTGAAATAGTATAAGAGATTTATGATCAAACCTTGTTTTTAGGAGTCAAAATATGCCTATACAATATCTCGTGTCATATTAATGCATCGCTACGGAACATGAACCTCATTGCGACATCGAACCAACCGGTAATAAACACAAAAGTGATGATAAGATGGACGGCT
>KE371520.1:0-10603 GCA_000418225.1 Zizania latifolia | reverse complement strand
AGGAATTGCATCCTGGAACTTTCCTTTGTTAACTCAGATGATCTGCGTCCATTTTAGTAAAACAAGAAGGGGTCTCAATACTAGTGTAGACAGTACACACCAGGGTTAAGCATGGATATAAGATATCGATGTATTTAAAATCACCCAATTCTCTTTGGTTATTAGCACTGTTAGTTGTTGAGTTGCAAGCCTCCAACCCACTACCCTGTCTTAGCAAGTGATTCACTTCTAGCAAATGTTCCCAATTACTTTTTTCTTACATCACGAATTTCAGATTTACCCTTGCATCAATGCACTTGCAGTTTTCACATGTTTTGTACCCACCATAAGGAACATGGATGGCATCATGGCAAAGGGCTCAACACTTGCTTATTGCTCCCTGTAGAGACATCCATTAATATTTTGAGCTACGCTGTTTTTTCAGTGCCAAAGGAAAAAGTTTGCGAGGGAATTATCTTGTGTTTTTTTTCTTTTCGAAAAAAGGTGCAGTAGATCTGCCCCTTGACTTGTAGCTGGGAAGAAAAGGAGTAAAAATGGTAAGAGTTACAGTGGCCTAATTACACTCGAAATGGGAGGAGGCTGTCTTTTGAAGCTGTTGGAATTTATTATAACAAATTAACCTAGAAAAGGGAAATGTAAAAATTCAAGCATAACTTACCACTTCTTGAATGTCGTTGATAGAACAACAAACATCAAGAGAAAAATATGGAGCATCCGGATCATCAGGAAAAGAACCAAACTGATTTAGGTTCTCAATGCACACAAATAATGACCTTTCAGTAACAATGAGGGATCTAATAAGGGATCCTTCTGCAAAAGAGAATGAAAATTATTTGAGCAAGTTCCAGTTGACAAAAGTCAAATAGTGAATTAAGGCGATCAGAACATTCCGTGAACATTCCAAATTTCACACGACAATTGGAGGATGACATCAGTGATAAAAATGCATATGAAAAGGAGGTGTCATATCATGAAGCTAGATTGTACTAGGATACCTTGCCCATTTGGTTAATGCTGATGTTGTTAAATACACAATATGTTTTTTCACAACCCATTATTCACTAAGCAATTGGTTGTTTATCCTTTCTTTTCTTTTTATTTTTTGCTTAAAAAGGATCCCTGTTCTTGAAATTCCGTGATTGTTGATTTGAGTTCCCCAAACATCCATCTCAGCTTGAATTGGGTTCCCTCTGGCAAATCACATGTTGCTTCAACAAGCTAAAGCTATGCATATCTCTCTAAAATAACCACTGCTGGCTTCACATAAACCATCAGCTACAGATTGATGGTGTCGTACCATTCGAAGCGCCATTACGATGGGGCTGCATCAATGTTTGGTGATTCGGCATGTCACTTTATCAAATCATTTGCGGCAATCAACAAAGTAGACCCAATTGAAGCCAAAATAAAGGTTTAGGCTTATCTTCAGAACTCAACCAGAGATTATGCTACAGAAGAAAACTTCGTAACACTGAGAACATTAACTACTGTGTGCATTCTGGAACTGGATGTGCAAAACACAAAGCATACACTGAATATCACAATGACCTCCCTCCCACAGCTTATACGATAATCCTGCATACTCTTACCTCCTTTAACCACCTTTTCAGAGAAGCCCACTTTACAAAGCTTTAAGGAAAGCAGAAAGCTTAGACCCATCCAGACAGGTTTTAAGACCATCAAACTTAAGCTAATGTAAGGACAGATCTATTCTTAGACCCCATTCACAAAATAGTGTAATGTTTCATCACCTAAGCAATGCTTACCTTCAGCATCACTCTTCCAAAACATCAACAATGAGTAGAGAAATATTCCCATCCCCAAACTTTCGCAGATACATTTCTCGAGCAATTTCACTTGGACCTTCTCCCAACTGCAGTTTAAATTACAGAACTAAGCATAATCAGCAATATAAAACAAAAGCCACAATAAACACAAAAGTATTTTCTTCTTATAGAAAAAAGAGTAATGTTTTTCTATTAGGGTTAGGGGAAATAAAAGGTTAAATAGATCAAACCTTTGCAAATATACACTACTAGTTAATCGTGGAAAGTTGGAAGCATTTAAGAGCCAAAGTACATCTTGTGCTTCCTTCGAAGTACATGTCAAGAATAGATGAGTTTTATTATCTGCCACGTGTATCCTGTGACATTGCAAAACAAAAGTAAGCCTCATATCAGTCAAATTACAATTGCTAAACATTGATTGATATGCTAATAGACCTCAGTGCTTGTAGACCTAGTCCAATCAAAATACTTTCCACATCTTCCAGCCTATAGCTGCCCAAAACTCTTGGAGTAGTGTCTGTAAATTAATCAATACTCTGTAAGTAAGAATAACTGTCGCAATATAACAATAGAAAAATAAGAACTCCTATAAAACAGCCGTCTAGATAAATTTCCAGTTGCAGCAGTCTAACATAGACACTGTCAGCGCTCAACTCTCCTAGAACTTTCACTCAGCCACACTGTTCACACACACACTCACTGTTTGTCTTCTGGCAAAAAGCACACAGTGCGCACACACTCAATCAAGCTGGGCTCAAGGAGGAAGAAAGGCTAGAGAGTGTTTTTTGGTGCCGTGTGTTCTCAGACTGAGCAGCCGGCAGTTTCTGTATTCCACTTAACTCAAAGCAATGCAATTACAAAATTAAATGCTAACAAACCACTGCATGGCCGCATGCACATGCTCCATGATCCGCAAGCTCTGGACGCGCCACGCATGGGGAGACCAGCCGGCTCTACCTGTAGACTAGGAACTAATGTTTGACCTGAAGAATAGCTAACAACTCAGCCATGCGCCAGGACTTATTCAAACGGCAAAGCAAAGACTCAACGGGGGGGAAACAACGGGCAGAAAAGAACCAGCCAAAAGGCCAGGCGCACAAGACTTATTAAACCGACAAACTCCCCATAATTCTTGAGCTCGATGACGTCGATTCCTTGACGCGGTTCTTGGAACTGAAATTGACCGAGCGGCTTAGTGAGGATGTCCGCCAGCTGCTCCTCTGTGCGAACAAACTCCAGCAATATCTTTCCATCTTCAATGTAATCCCAGATGAAGTGATACTTGGTATTAATGTGCTTCCTCCGGTCATAGAAAACATGATTCTTTGACATTGCAATGGCGGACTTGTTGTCCACCTTGATACCCAGCGCTCTAGGCTCCACATCGAATAGATTGCCGAGGAGCTGAGCTAGCCAGATAGCTTGACATGCGACAGGTACTCAGTCTCGCAGGATGACAGCGCCACCACCTTCTGCTTGACTGATTGCCAAGTGATTGGACTGCTACCGAGGAAGAACAAGACTCCACTTGTGCTCCGCCGCGTGTCAAGGTCGCCAGCCATGTCACTGTTGCTGTAACCCAGCAGATTAGGCCGGCTATCCAACTTGCTTGGTCCGGCTTCACCACCTGGCTTCGCTGAGTGTGATGTGGACACAGGTGAACTCCACTTCACCGCAGAGGAGCCGTCGTCATTCAAGGAGGCCGAACAGCACCAGAGTTGGCGTCGGGCGATGATTGAAGAGATGGACTCCATCAACGATAATAAGACTTGGGAGCTTGTTGATCCTCCGCAGCACATGCGCCTAATTGGCCTCAAATGGGTGCTCAAGGTGAAGCGAAATGAGCTTAGGGTCATCGTCAAGCACAAGGCGAGGCTCGTTGCAAAGAGGTACGTCCAGCGGGCTTGGATCGACTTCGAGGTCTTTGCCCCAATGGCTCACATGGAGTCCGTGCGCTTGCTTCTGGCGGTTGCTACACATGAGGGGTGGCCAGTTCATTACATGGACGTGAAGAGCGCTTCCTCAACGGTGAGCTCGCCGAAGAGGTATATGTTCAACAGCCCGCCGGTTTCGTCGTTGAGAAGCAGGAGCACAAGGTATACCGCCTTCACAAAGCGTTATACGGTCTTCACCAAGCGCCCAGGGCCTGGAATGCCAAGCTTGATATTAGCCTCATGTCGCTTGGTTTCCAAAAGAGCATCATCGAGCCGGCCGTGTACAAGCGTGATCGGCTCGCCCAGGTCAAGCCAGGCCTACTCACCCGCAGGTCCAACCAGAGCCACAACTTAAATTCTGGGCCTGCTCAACCCAAAAGGCTAGTCTGATGGGTGAGGGTTGCCCCTCTATTTAAGTTGTGCTCCCCCACCATCGATACTCGATGTGGGACTAAACCCAACAGACACTAGGATACAAGCATTTTGGATGATTCCATGGTTTTTGGAAAGCAAACCTCGTCCATCTTGAGCCATGTCAACTAACAGGATGTGTAATTTATTATGAGAACTTTGCAGCAAGGCTACCTCTCTACACAAAGAGATAAAACAATAGTCAAGTGCAGGTCTGCAGGAACTTAAAATAACATAAGTAAATGCAAACAGATTTTAAATAACTGGTGCTTGATATGTCTATGACCTCACATCCTGACATCCACGTAAATTTCGGTTTCAGATCAAGAACTTAAAGTGATAATATTTTACTGGCCATTGTTTAGAATTAAACGCTACAAGCAAACAGTTGAAATTTTAAAAGGCAGTCAGTTATCCCAATTAAGGAAACATTATCAATAACTGCCCATGATGCATTGAAGCTTGGAAGTAATTAGAAACATGGGAAATATTACTGGAAACAGATGCATGTCAGTTTCTAGGTAAATATAAAATAAGGTGAGCTAGGCATCCCATATTCCCATAGATCCATGTGACCAGCGTAGGTAGTGCACCTATGGTACTAATGGTGATTTGTAGGCTTGTGGCAGATATTTATTGAGTATTGCCTTAGAAGTTCTAATGAGCTAAAAGATTGTTTTCATGAACAATGCCAGATTTCGGTGTTTTGCCAGAAAAAAAGGTAGTCGTAGGTCAGCCCCATCCCCCAGTGTTCATTTTTCACTAGGTACAAACAGTTTCTTTATCTAGACACTTTGCTGTATCCAATCCATGAGCTCCTAAAATTCCTCCATGGTGGTAGCCTGTTATGCCATATAGTTGCTTGATGAAAGAAATGGATATTATGAAGGCCAAATACATTGCTATAACCCTGCCATTTGTCAGACTGTTTAGATATTTTGCATAAATCACATCATTCAATTCTCATTTGCAAGGATGTGAACATACAAAAATTTATTATACAGAGTTGTCAATTTGAAACTTTGACTATGATTGCACGCACTAACGCAATGATGAAGTACAGTTTTCACTCTAAATAACAGTTGAGATCATGTTGTAATCTGCAAATTTACAGGAGGAAACACAGCAACTTTTGTAGTATTGTGCACATCAAGGTTTGCAAAGAAACTAAGACCACGAGCAAATAATTTAAAGATATTCTGATATGCTGTTACCAAGTCCTTAGTCTGAGAGTTGCAGAAAAAAGGTACTTCACAATTGAATTGTAGCTGTAGCCTTTAGAGAATTTGCTATTGAAATAGGTATTTTTTTTACCATTCCAACTGCTAGTTGGCAATTAGTTACTACACATGTAATTCAATGATACTTATCGTGTTGAAGACATTTCTCACCTTTGAACTAAATCACTTCCAGTTTCATCTTGAAATATGTACCCACAAAAGGCTGTCTTTTCACATATTTCAGATCTGTCGCTTGCAATTTCTACATTGAAGAAATCCTCTATAAGCTTGTATTTCTCAGTATTACGAGAAACTGTATTGGCACTGGTAAATAAGTTATCCTTGTGCAGGATACTTGAATTATGGCTTTCTGAGTTGTGTTCCTTGCAAAGAGTACCATTGTTCAGGTTGCATCTCAGATAATCATTCCCTCCAACTGAAACCCCCTCATCGACTTCATCTCCATTACCCTTCAGAAATATTACTTTAGTGCCATTGTCATTCTTGAAAATAGGTGGTATCCTCCTCTTAAACTTATGATTACCCTTTTGTCTAACCAAATGGTCTGAAACTTGACCTAAATGACCATTCCTCTCGTACCTGTCATGAAACTCTGTAATACCCAACTCTATGGAGTCTGCAAAATATGGTTCATCTTCTTCTGAATAATCATGCAAACTTTTCTCCCCAGAAAAAAATTGCATTCCATCCTTCTCCTTGCAATCATTATCTGCAGAAGATAACAGGGCTATTTGACCATTGAGGGCCAAATCCATTTTTGTCTGAATTGCAACACAATCATCTTCTGAATTGCATGAGCATAGATCACCTGAAGAGTCATCACTGCAGCTGCTACCACTACCAGGTGAACCAGCACAGTTAAAGTCTCCTGAAGTCTGTAAAAAGTCTTCCTCCATACAAAGTCTTCGATGTAGAATGTCCTCCTTGTATTGTGGGGGTGACTGTGGACTAGAATTTGCGAAGGATGGACTTGATTCCATCAGCTTGTTCACCACATTTGGTGAAAATCCATTTGTATGCAAGCTTCCAGTGCCATCTTCCATCTCACAAAAAGAATCAGAATGCAACGTACCTACAAATTTTAGTGGAGGAAGTTGCTGGGAAGAATTCAAGTGCAACCCTAAAGGAGCCCAGTATGTATTCGCTTCATTTGAGGATTCTGTGGTAACACCATTAGCACCATTGCATGCATCATCAGTGAAAGATAAATCAGATTCCAGAAGTTTTGGGCTGCTCCCACCTTCTGATGTATGCACCAAATCTGAGATATTCTTTGTATTCTTCCTTTGTGCTTTCTGCCTTCTCTTTTGTTTCTCATACCTTCCATTGCTATTGTCAAAATCAATGTAAAGGCTGTCACCTTCTGTATTCTCCATGCTTTCATCCATCCACTCCTTAAATTCACGCAACCAATCAGTCGATTTTTCTTTCTTCATTAATTTAGCTGTATTTATCAAAGAAGTAATTCTGATGTAATTGTCAGCAGCTGCAACTTCTTCCTTAGAAATGTCACTTTCATGAGGGGTGGACAACTGGTCCACACCTTCATCACAATGACTTATCTCTTCCTCCACGATTAAGGCAAGTTGGGAAATCTTTTTCTACAGCAAATAGAAGTACAAACAGACTATAATTAAACAGATATATAGACAAATTCAGTTGCATCCAGAGACCAGAGTACAAATGCAAGATGCAAGAGGCAAAAACAGGCCTGGGGCAGCTAGGGCTTGAGCCCTAGGCCTAGCTCTATAACTCCATTAGGTTTTCATCAAAATACTATGAATTTTTTTAAGGAAATCCAAGAACAGTTAACTCAGCCATATATGTCATCTGTTCCCGGCTTCACCCCTGCAAGATACCATATTTTTACAGAGCTGTTTCAGTTTAGCACAGTTGAATAGATGGTGCTATCTTGCATTTCTAGAAACCAGGTCATCACAATATGGCAAGGGTACCAAATCTGTTGAATTATGCAAAGAAAAGCTAAGTAGATAAGTAAAACATCCTTCTGCATTTCATGAATAACATATGATAAGCATGATAACAGCTCACAAAGCAATATTTGTATTGAGGTATAGAGAACAATGAAATCAGCAGCCCTAACTGACAGTGCTTGCATACAACATATTTGCTATGACATACAAGAGATGACTTTGGTGGCAGAAGTTAACTTACCATCTTTGAATTTGATGTATCTTCAATCTCATGGTCATCTTTTGCAGGAAAATAAAATCCATAGCCGGCAGGTTGCTTTTGTCTGCTTGAAAACATTACTTGCTTTTCCCAGTATTCTTGTGTGTTCATACCTTTATTATCTAACTTCAACTGAAGCAGAAAAATGCACGGATTGAGCTGTCATGTCACTCCAATACAGTGGAAGAGACTATTATGACACATAATAAAAATCATGAGAAAAGAAGGTTATTTGCTTACGCCTTACACTTTCTGAATTGTGGAAAAATCTGAAAACACGTGCTCGATACCAACGAGCACAGCAAATTGGGTTGCCTTCCAAAACCATAGGTTCTGTAGCAAAGAAAGGCTTCCAAGTATTTCCAACTCTGAGAAATTTGAGATGATATTGTAAGAAAGATCAAGGCCTGTAAGTGACTTGAGATTTTCAATCCCATGCACTGTAGTTAAAGCATTATTTCTCAGTACAAGTTTAACAATCCGACTGCAAACCTGCAAGGAAGTATATGCAGTCAAACAAACTACAGTACTGGAAAGAAGCTCCCAAATGAATTGAAAAGGAAATGCATTTTACCTCACTCAAGGATGATATAGAACGCAAATTGTTAAATCCAAGATCTAGATTTCGCAATTTTGTGCATTTATGCAGATTATCCACCTTTGCAAACCGATTCCGACTAAGATCAAGGGTTTCAACTGCATGTAACAATTGCAATGACTCGTCCATGAGTATCAGACCATTTGAAGCACATGAGACATATGAAAGCCGACCCCATGCAGGTGAGTCCTTGATATCCATGATTATACTCGTGAACACATGCCTAAGAGCATCCTGCAGTAGTGCAGGCGGTAACTGTTATATGAACATGGACAATATTTTTGCTGGAAGTGAACAAAAAGGAAACCTAAATCACAAGAATCACTTGATGAATGCAAATATATGTGCAACTTCTCCATCTGCATCACTTTTTTTGCTGCTGCCTAAGCTTTTGGTTGTGTACAATAAAAGTTCTAAGTGGTGGCACCTCCCAGCAAGTTGCAGCCACCAACCATAACCAAATATTGAAGTTCCCAGACTATATGCTCAACTCTAAGCCTCCAACTATTAACTAACGCTATGTCACATTGCCACTATGTTTACAGTGGGTGGCCTGTGATAATTGCCATGACAAGATGGCTTATTACAGCACAATTAGTTCCAAGGAACACTGCCAACTCCCTAAACCTCAAATTCAGAAAAGTGATAAATTCCATCAAATTTTCCTCAATAAATTTGCAAGTGAAGTGTGTGAAGATGCATAAACTCATTTTTAGCTACATGCAAGCATACACAAGACAAAATGTATCAAGGATACCAAATGGCTACAGTGCTACGTGACTTTTTGAATTTGACAGCTTAACTAAGTAGCTCAGAGTCTTCAAAAAGAAAAGTATCTCAGGGATAATTACAGCAAGCACAGCAGGGACAACTGTTACAATTGAATTACTGTGGACTACAATATGTGCCTCAAGCCCACAACAGAAGTCTGAAGGTGATCAACAGTTAGTACTGCAAAAATGCCCATATTTTTCTACTCCAGAGAAACAGCTATGGAATAGATTAATATGGAATTCATTATTCACCAGAGGGATGCTTCATGATAACCTAAAGACCTTAGTAAAATTCCATTAAACATTTAAACCCCATGCAATAGAATGGAAACATTAGTAAACATCAAATGCCTGATGGCATCATAGTATTTTAGCACTCGGAAAATGGTATCCACCCATTAAAAAAGCCAGTAGCATGCTGAGTAAGCGTGGTACAATAGTTGAAATACATGCGCCAGGTTGGATCAGATCCTAGGACGAGGAACATAGTAGTAATTGTGGTCTGTGGACCATAAAAGTGGGTTAAAAATAAAATCAGCGTGCTAGCTGTGGAAGAACGAGACTGCGAGCCAAAAACACAATTCACACTCAAAACAGTTCATAGTTTAGCATGTGATCATTAATAGCAACTCAGATCAAAATGTGAAGGAATAAATCTACATAACCCCTTCACGTATTGTTGGTTGATTACTTAACCCCTGACCTGATAAACCAGGTGTTTAACCCCCTAACCTTTTAAATACCGTTTACTTAATCCCCTAAGGTGGTTTTGCAAAGTGGTTTTGTCCTGCTGACGTATCACGTTGGACAAGAATGCTTTTTTTTCCTTGTCTCCTTGTCGTCATCTCTTTGATGCTAACGCCATTGCTGAATCTTTCCATCTTCCGAAAGAAGTAGAAGGAAAAAATTTATACTGGTTGGTGTGAGGTGGCTAGTTGGTACCTAACGTGTTGTTGTTGCTGCTATTTTTGGTGAATTTAGCACTAGATCTGAAAAGAAGGCTACTATTAGTTTTTCTTGTCTTGTGAATACAATGTCTGGAATAATTTCTGCCTTATCTTACCATCATTTGTTTTTTTGACAATTTTTGGAGATCCAATTTTCGCATTTCTTTGTTCTTTAACACATGGCTGAAAAAAAACCACAACTTCAAGGTGTGGAGATTCACCTTCAACTCAGGCTACAATCGGATGGTCTACTCTCTATCATCAGCTCGTCGTTTACCTAACCGAAGAGAGAGGGAGGGAGAATGAGACGCTGGAGTGAACAAGGCACTGATGGAGTAAACAGGAGTAAACAAGAAGTCTAGAGAGTATGGCTGTTAGTTTTTATGTAGACACATGTGACCAACGTGACAATCTTGTCTAACGTAAGCACGTGGCACGCCAATAGGGCAAAACCACCTTAAGGAGTTAAGTAAACGGTATTAAAAGTTTAGGGGTTAAACACATGATTTATTAGATTAGAGGGTTAAGTAATCAATCAACAATACGTAAGGTCACGTAGACTTATTCCAAATGTGAATAGCTGTAGGATCAGAATTACTGGGTAACAGGTCATAATCGCACCGTGGAATTGTAGCGGACGAGCCTCTCGAGGGTGCGGCGGAGGTGGAGAGGTCACACCCTCGCAGTTCGAGCACGCGCAGGCGCGCGAACGGCAGGAG
>KE371518.1:777511-789018 GCA_000418225.1 Zizania latifolia | reverse complement strand
GGTAACCTACTCAGATTACGATACGTGTTTGCATCCGATGCAACAACATATAGTGATTCGAGTGTTACGATCCAATCTACAAATACCCTGTAAACCGATTGGTCTCATCAACCCGTGCTACCGATTGATTCATCTCATGAACCAATCAACCTAGACTATAATAGATCCAATCTACTACAACCGCATATCCACTATATGCATCGATCTAGATCACAATCTATGCAAGATGGCTCTGATACCACTGTTGGGGAATACGGAGGCCACACTAGCCGAAAACAAAAATTTTCTACTGCGCACACCAGGATATCTTCCTAGAGAGGGACCATAGATTGCTATCTTAGGCACGCAATGCAGCGGAAGAAGAGTTAGAGTAGTGAGCTGATCCAACTCGTGCATGCTGATGTGGTCAGGAAGCCGATGGACGTTCTTTGGAAGCCGATCAACGTCCTTGAGAAGCCTTCGTTTAAGGTCAGGAACTCCTGAGGACTTCTGCTCTTTCAAGTCGATGATATCGTTGATCTGATCAATGACACCGATGTCGATGTTGGTTAGCAAAGTAGTAAAGTAACGCCTCTACTGGTATCCACACATCAAGGGTGCGAACGCTGGCCGATAGTGTACTAGCACTCGGGTGGTCAACGAGATAGTCAGGCTCTCGAGAGGTGACAACTAGGGCTTGCTCTCGGGCCTAACAACTTAGCACAAGAAACGCATCAACATGCGATCAGTAAAAGCATTGCTTCCCTACGCCCTGCACAATTATATATATAGATGTCCTCGCTTGGGCCCTCGCGGGCCCAACTAGGACTCTATTCGGATCCCTATCCGATCTATTTAGATCTCCATCCAAACCGTCTGGATCTCTATCCAAACTGAGCCTAATTCAAATCCTATTCGAATCCAAAGTTCTAACCCGTTAAGTGTGTGACCTTGTAGGTTCACGCATAGCTTGGTTAACATATGAAAACTCCTTTCCATACTCTATTAACAGCGGCCTCTAGCAAAGCATATTAACCCAAGTATATGTAAAGATCATATCGGCTGAACCTTGTAATGTTCCATATGTATATGTCCCTTTGCCTCACGATATTCATCGAGCACAAGGTGAGATTTGTGCCATCCTATCAATAGCTCATTCCTCTCTCGATCTTCGTATTAGAATATAACTTGCGATTAACTCTTTAATCATGTAGGCATAGCCATGCACTTTCATAATCCATTGCTGTGAGATCATGTATATGATCATTGATTTATGGTGAACAAATTTGTTTTGATCTTGATTGTGTTGAACGAATTAGTTTTGATTGATTTGAGTGATCGAGCACTTTGGTTGAGTTGTTGAGCACCTTTGTCGGGCACTCAGCACTTAACACTCAAGGAAATTCAGCACTTAGTCTCGAGAGAATTTCAGCCCTCGAGAGTTTTCAGCACCCGAGATAATTCTGCACTCGGGATTTTGGATCACTCGGATTTTTGATGTTCGAGTCGAATCATATACTTAATTTGTTTATTCAACAAATACACAATGTTTATGATTAATTGGAATGTTTGAGTTAGGTTGGAAAAAATTGATTGGACTGATTGAGTCAAGTTGAAAAGAACTTGTGCTCGAGAAAGGGTTTCTTGGTTTGTTCATGTGCAGGCATTGCTTGAGGGTGAGTCGTGGTCAATGACAGGATCAGAACTAGGCTCAGGGAGGAGCTAAGGTTCAGAATGGTCAAGGATGTCACGTGGGATGCTCGGGCTAGAGGATGCGGCACGTGAAGAAGATGTTTTCATATGGCGTACATGGGATATGTGCGAATATGGAAAGAGATGATGTTTCCATATGTCATACGCGGGGATATGTGCGAATATGGGAAGGATACGAGGTTTTCATATGGCATACGCGGGATGTGTGCAGATATGGAAAGGAGGCAAATTCGAAAGGAGTTAGGATATGTTGGATTCGTTAGAGATATGGATTCCTAGTTGGATTATGATTCCAAAAGTTATTATTTTTGTGGCTCATGGTGGCATCACGTTCTTTCTTCTTAATGTTCTTTCTTCATTTTGGTTTATTCTACGATTGTACTTTTACCTTGCTAGGACATTAAGAAAGAGATCTGCAAAGTTTTATTGGTTAATTCCTCATATTTTATGAGTAATTAAGGTTTTAATTTTTAGTACGGATCTGTTCTGTTTTTACGCTGCTGTAACTCTCGAGGATCATAACTTTTGATTGGGAACTCAGATTTGAGTGAAATCTCTAGGGAAAGTTTTGTATTAAAGTCTAGTTTCTTGTGTTAAAATTTTAGTTTTGGTGGAATTGATTTTCAGTTTTGGAAAATAAAGATGGAGGCTTATATCATGTCACAGGATTTTGGCATATGGAAAAAGGTTTCTAAACCATATGATCCACCATCTGATAATCAAGTTAATAACATAAATAAGGCTGCTTTTGAAGCAAATTGCAAAGTACGAAACTTGATCATCAATGGTGTTGGGCATTCTGATTTTGATCGTATTTCTCACTTTTATTCTGCGCATGAGATGTGGAATGCTCTTTGTGTCTATCATCAAGGCTCTTCCACAATCAAGAAAGTGTACAAAGACGTGTACAAGAAAGAGTACATGAAATTTGAGATGAAACCCATGAAACCTTAGATGAATATTTTGCTCGCTTTAACAAAAATTTTAGCAATCTTCGTTCAGTTGATTCTTCTTATGCTACTAATTATACTGATTCTAAAATTACTAGACATTTGCTTAGTGGGCTTGATATGTTGGTTTAGGAAATGAAAGTTACTTCAATTCAGGAGTCGGTAGACATGACTACTCTTACTTTGGACACTCTGTATTCAAAATTGAAAACTCATGAATTGAATGTCTTTTCAAGCAAGATTTCTCCCAAGTCAATGGCTTTGGTTTCTTCGCCTTCAAATGAGTCTTCTCCTTTTGTATCATTTTCGAGTGTTTCTTTGTCAGCTTTGAATGCCTTGTCTGATGAACAATTTGAACAGTTTGTAGAGGAGGATTTGGCTTTGCTTTTCACAAAAGTCACTAAAGCCTTGAACAATGTAAGAAATAGAAGAAGAGGCGGTCCGGTTCGGTGCTTTGAATGTGGTGAGGCCAACCAGATTCGTTCTATCTATCCCAAGCTTAAGAAATCATCAAAAGAAGATAAGGACAGCAAGCGCTCATCCAAAGAGAGTAAGATGAAGAATCGTAACTACAAGAAGATGGTGCATCGAGTTCTTGCAGCTCTCGATCAAGTTGACATGAGTAATGTAGACTCAATGAGTGATGGAAGTGAAGATGAAGGTACAGGCAAGAAGAATGACCTAACTGGAATATGTCTCATGGCACATGACATAGTAGGCTCCATCGAGGATGAACTTTACAATGACGAAAATGAGGTAAAACCTACCTATGATGATTTAGCTCGTGCTGTCGTTCGTTTTCATGATAAATTAAGAAAATACAATAAGAAAGCTAAGAAACATGAACTTGTTGTTGAATCACTCAATTCTAAAATTGATAGGCTCAAGTCTCTTGTTCCTGATGATGATTCATGTAAATCATGTGATTCTTTATAATCTGAAATTATTACATTAAGAGATGTTCATGCTTCTACTCTTTATAAGCTGAATGATAAAATTGTCAAAAATGAATCTTGCTTTGCTATTGGTACTACCATGCTTTCTCAAGTTGTTGATGAATTATTTGTTACCAAGAACTATATGAAAAAGATGAAAGTTGCTTTATATGCTAGTTCTTTGGTACATGCTTTGTACTGTAGCAAATTCAAACAACTTAAAATATGAGTAGCTCAACCATTGTGAAACATGATTCAACTTCTTATTTAAACTATTCATTGCTTGAATTGAAACAGAAATATGCTTATGGTAGAGTTAAACTTTTGAAAAATAACTTACTTACACATGAAGTGTTATCTTGCTCAACTTGTCAAAAACAAACAGGTGTTGCTGATGTTTGTAAAAATTATATTGCTTTGACAAAAGAAGTTGATTATCTGCAAAGATCCTTGCAACGCTTTTCAACTGGTAAAAAGAATCTCAACATGTTATTGGATACATCTAAAGTAAGCACAAATCATAGAGGACTAGGTTTTGATGCTCGTCCTTATTTACTTCTCATCAACCTACTGCAATCAAGGTTATTCAAAGAGGTAAGATTGAGGCTAAACCAGAACCAAAGCAAATAGTTTTTAAATCTACTGAAACATTGTCAAACCTTGCAACATCAAGTGCAATTGCTTCTGCATCTAAAACAACTAAACCTATGAAGTATAATTGCTCGCATTGTGGAAAAGATGGAAATTTGGTTTAGTTCTGTTTTAGACTTGCAAGACAACAGAAAAAGAACAGGGAAAAATCATTTGCTAAACATAAGTGGTAATGATCATTTATGGAATCTAGTAGAGCAGTCGGGCTACAACATTTGAGGTAGTCGAGCCGACCTTTTCCGGTGGTCGGACCTCAGGACCGACAGCGCCCTATTTTGGTAAGAGGTAAAAGTGATACTGGTTTTGCTCGAGGATCTTTGCCTGCTGGTGTTTCTCGTTGAGTGTCTCAGTACTGGATTCCTAAATTTCTTTTATCTAACCTCAGTACTGAGACCACAATATCTTCTCGTGTGTAGGCCTCGAGAGTGAGGAAGGAGAAAATATGGCTAGTAGACTCCAGATGTTCACGCCATATGACCGGTGACAAAAAAAATTTCTCCTCCCTCACACGCGCATCTCGGTCTGAATCAGTAACTTTTGGGGATGCTTCTACTAGCGCCATCATTGCTAAAGGTACAGTTAAGGTAAGTGACTAATTCATGTTCAAAGATGTAGCTCTTGTTGATAATCTGAAATACAACTTGCTTTCTGTATCACAAATGATTGATGAGGATCTTGAGGTATGCTTTAAAAAATCTGGTTGTAAATTTCTTGATGCCTCCGGTGATCTTGTATTTGAGATTTCATGTTTTGGAAGAGTTTTTAAAGCTGATTTTGATTCATCTTCATCTTCTAAGATTAAATGTCTAGTTGCAAATGATTTGAAAGATTTATTCTTCTGACATCCTAGACTTAGCCATATTGGTTTTGATCATCTCACTCGTGTTAGTGGTTTGGATCTTATTCGTGGTTTGCCAAAACTTAAAGTTGTTGGTAATTTGGTTTGCTCTTCTTGTCGTCATGCCAAAATGGTTTCTAGCTTATATGCTCCTATTACCTTGGTTATGACAACTGCACCGGGTCAACTTTTCCACATGAATACTGTTGGACCAGCTCGAGTTCAATCTATTTGGGGAAAATGGTACGTTCTTGTCATTGTTGATGATTTCTCTCAATACTCTTGGGTTTTCTTCATGGCATCTAAGGATGAAGCTTTTGATCTTTTTCGAAACTTGGTTCTTAAACTTTCTGTTGAACTCTCGAGAGCACTTAAAGCAATTCGAAGTGACAATGGTTCTGAATTTAAGAATTTATCTTTTGAGTACTTTTATACTGAAAAAGACGTTGAACATCAGTTTCCTTCACCAAGAGTTCTACAATAGAATGGTGTTGTTGAAAGAAAGAATAGAACTTTGGTTGAGATGGCTAGGACTATGCTTGATGAACATCAGACTCCTAGGAAGTTTTGGGTTGAAGCAATTTCTGCAGTTTGCTATATTTCAAATAAAGTTTTCTTGAGATCAAAGCTGCGCAAAACTTCTTATGAGCTTCGTTTTAGACATTGACCTAGTGTTTCTCACTTTAGAGTTTTTGGGTGCAAATGCTTTGTGTTGAAATCTAGTAATTTGGATAAATTTGAAGCAAGATCTCAAGATGGCATTTTTCTTGGTTACCCTGCTCATACTCGAGGATACAGTATACTTGTGCTAGAAACTAACAAAATTATGGAGACCTGTGAAGTCACTTTTGATGAGGGTTGTCCTGGTACTAGACCTGATGCAACAGGTATAGGTGCACAAATTCAGGGGAAGGATGAGAGCATCTTTGTTGAAGAAAGTGATGACAAAAATGTTGATGTAGTTGACGGTCAGACCAACGTTCGGGTCAGGTCCGACTAGCACCTCGAGGAGGTCGAGGAGCAATACCAACCACTAGGAGATGAAGTATCAGCAACTTCGAATGTTCCTCAAGAGATCACTTCGACTCTCGAAGATGTTGTACAAGACAATTCTCGAGATGCTTCTGCTCCTTTGCACATTCAACGTCAACATCCTCCTAAACAAATAATTGGTAATCTCTGTGAGCATGTCACTTGTTCCAGGTTTGTGTCTCCTGACTCTCATGCTCATTCAGCTTTTGTTGCATCTTTTGAACCCAAAGATATTTCTCATGCTCTAACTGATGAATCGTCGATCAATGCCATGCATGAAGAACTTGAAAACTTTGAACGCAATAAATTCTAGAATTTGGTTGAGCCTCCTCAAGGACATAACATTATTAGAACCAAATGGGTTTTTTGAAATAAACAGAATGAGGATGGTTTAATTGTTAGAAACAAAGCTAGGTTTGTTGCTTAAGGATTCACTCAGGTGGAAGATTTAGATTTTGATGAAACTTTTGCTCCTGTTGCTAGAATTGAAGCCATTAGACTCCTTTTAGCCTTTGCTGTATCTAAAAGTTTTAGATTGTATCAAATGGATGTTAAAATTATTTTTCTTAATGTTTTCATCAATGAGGAAGTTTATGTTAAGTAACCACCTGGTTTTGAAAATCCAAAGTTCCCAACCATGCTTTCAAGTTGTCTAAAGCTTTTTGAAAACTTTTCTGCTTGAAAAGGGTTTTGCTATGGAAAAAGTAGATAAAACATTGTTTCTTTTCAAGCAAGAAAATGATCAACTTTTTGTACAGATTTATGTGGATGATATTATCTTTGATTGTTCATCTCACTCCTTGGTTTCTAAGTTTTCTGAAACAATGTGCAGAGAGTTTGAGATGAGTATGATGAGTGAGCTGATGTACTTTTTTGGACTACAAATCAAGCAAACAAAAGATGGCACTTTTGTTCATCAGAGTAAGTACACCAAAGATCTTCAGTGTTTTGACATAGAAAATTGCAAGCCGATTTGTACACCGATGGAAGCTACTTCTACTTTGGATCCTGATGAAGATGGTGAGCCTATTGATCAAAAGGAATAACGCAGCATGATTGGATCACTTTTGTATCTCACTGCATCGAGGTTGGACATTCAATTTTCTATTTGTCTGTGCGCTCAATTTCAAGCTTCTCCTCGTGCTTCACATCGTGAAGCTGTCAAGCGTATAATCAAGTATCTCAAGTTTACCCAAAATTTTGGCATATGGTACTTTACTTCCTCAAGTGTTAGTTTATGAGCTTTTTTTGATGCTGATTTTAGAGGTTTTAGAATTGATAGAAAGAGTACTAGTGGTACATGTCATTTCTTAGGTACATCACTTGTTGCTTGGTCATCTAGAAAACAATCTTCTATTGCACAATCCACTACTGAAGCTGAATATGTTGCTACTGCTAGTTGTTGCTCACAAGTTCTTTGGCTTATCTCTACACTTAAGGATTATGAGCTTAGTTGTGATCGTGTTCCACTTTATTGTGATAACACAAGTGCTATAAATATTACTAAGAACCTGGTGCAACACTCTAGAACAAAGCATATTGATATTCGATATCATTTCCTTAGAGATCATGTGGAGAAAGGTGATGTTGTGCTTCTTTTTATTGACACTGAGTTACAATTGGCAGACATCTTTACAAAACATTTTGATTCTTCTCGCTTTGCTTTTCTTCGAGGGGAATTGGGCGTTGTTCATCCAATGGGTTTGTTTTGAGGGGGAGTTTGCTTTTTCATTTGTATCATAATGCATTCATGTTTACTTTTGTGCATTGTTTTTGTTCTGAATAAAAAAAGAAGAAAACATGGAGCTTTGATTTTTACCTTCAGTTAATCTATGTGCTTGCTAGCAATATCTTATAAAATTGATGGATTATTAGTCTTACTTTCATGTCTTTTAGTCTTTTTATGAGCATATGACCTAGTTTTTAAGGGATATTACGCATGACACATAAATATTTAAGTGAACATAAAGAAATATGTTGTGTTGATCTAGTAGCTAGTTTGAGTTAAAAATGCTTACACCTGCTCTAGCTATGTTTATTTTACCATGATAGTACTACAGCTCATGCAATGTCAAAACAATAAAAAAAAGAAAGTATGTAAAAGCACAGAAAGTTCAAAAAGAAAAGAAAGTATGCAAAAGCATAGAAAAATCTACATTCATAAAAAAATGTTTTGCCTAGGTCGTCTCACGAGACTGCTTATCATTGCACTTTGATATAAACTTACAGATGATCATAGATGACTAGACCATTGAAATAGAGACTGCTTGTGTGTGCAAGAACCTCACAATAGGTCGTGTGACCGAAGCTCAGGTGGCACCATCTGTCTCTGGATTAGTGGTCGTTGTGCTAAAATAGGCACTTGTGAAAATTTTATCTAAAATTTTCAATGACTGAATTGCACCTTTAAGAGCACTAAGCGCTGTTTTGGTTTTATGGACATGGCTGAATTGTGTGTCAGGTATTTCTCTTAGATTGGTCCTAGTAAAAGCCGACATTATAAATCATTGAAATCATTCAATCTTAGTGCTGATTTGAACTTAAGAATTGTGGCTTAGTTTCATCCTGAGGCTTTTAAGAGGGAGAAATATTTAGGAAGAAATTGGCGAGAAATTAGTTTTTGATAAAATCATTATCTTTTGCAATCAATTTTCGAGGGAGGTTCATTTATCGTTCTTTGAAAGAACTTTGGGGGAGAAAAACTTGTCCTTGTGCTCATGCTTTCAAAAATCAAAAATTTCTTCATATTTTTTAATGGTTTTTTTAATAGTGTTGCCAATGTGTTCATCAAGGGGGAGATTGTGAGATCATGTATATGATCCTTGATTTATGATGAACAAATTAATTTTGATCTTGACATGTGTTCAACGAATTGGTTTTGATTGGTTTGAGTGATCGAGCACTTTGGTCGAGTTGTCGAGCACTCAACACTTAGCACTCGAGGAAATTCAGCACTTAACCTCGAGAGAATTTCAGCCCTCGAAAGTTTTCAGCACCTGAAAGAATTCTGCACTCAGGATTTTGGATCACTCGGATTTTTGATGTTCGGGTTAGATCATATGCTTAAATTGTTTATTCAACAAATACATAATGTTTATGATTGATTGGAATATTTGAGTTAGGTTGGAAAAAATTAATTGGACTGATTGAGTCAAGTTAGAAAGAACTTGTGCTCGGGAAAGGGTTTCTTGGTTTGTTCATGTGTAGGCATTGCTTGAGGGCGAGTCGTGGTCGATGACGGGATCGAAACTAGGTTTAAGGAGGAGCTAAGGTTCAAAGCGGTCAAGGATGTCATGCGGGACACTTAGGCTAGAGGATGTGGCACGTGAAAATTATGCTTTCATATGGCGTACATGGGATATGTGTCAATATGGAAAGAGATGAGGTTTCCACATGTCGTACGAGGGGATATGTGCGAATATGGGAAGGATGCGAGGTTTTTATATGGCATACGCGAGATATGTGTAGATATGAAAATAGGCAAATTCGGAAGAAGTTAAGATATGTTGGATTCGTAAGAGATATGGATTCCTAGTTGGATTAGGATTCCAAAAGTTGTTATTTTCATGGCTCATGGTGGCAGCCATGAGGGACTATAAAAAGACTAGAGGGGAGAGCAGAACGTATCATGGAAAAAGAAGAAAAAATTAGGGTTTAGCCTTTTGCTCTCCATCTAGGGATTTGTTCATGATTTGGTGATGGGTGCTTTGGATTGCACCTTGTAAACACTCTTATGCAATAAAGACTCATCTTCAAGCATTAAGGAGTGTGGTATCACGTTCTTTCTTCTTAATGTTCATCGGTTTGCATTGTTTTTGTTTATTCTATGATTTCGCTTTTACTTGTAATTTAATTCGAATTGATTCATCCAAAACCTTGCTAGAACATTAAGAAAGAGATCTGCAAAGTTTCATTGGTTAATTCCTCGTATTTTATGAGTAATTAAGGTTTTAATTTTTAATACGGATCTGTTCTGTTTTTACGCTGCTGCAAATCTCGGGGATCATAACTTTTGATTGGGAACTCGGATTTGAGTGAAATCTCTCGACAAAAGTTTCGTATTGAAGTCTAGTTTCTTGTGTTAAAATTTAGATCAATCCGGGTTACTATTTTAAAGTTACGCTTATTTTACCGTACCTTGGTCAGGCTGTTTTCTGTCCTCGGAAAGCTCTCGGGAGTGCTGTCGGGAAATCTGCTAAGTTCTCGAGAAAACCCTCGAGAAATTACCTAAGTCCTCGAGAATTTCAATCTAGTCAAAGATTTTGCTGATTGGTTAGGAATTAGCTTTCTAATTTTGTTTTTGGGGTTATTTTTGGGGTACTACAACCATTCACCCTCCTCTGGTTATCGTGGTTAGCATATTTTGACCATACAATTACATCGAGGGGCTCAGAGACATCTCTCTTATTAAGGAGGGGCAAATTCCATCTTGACTATTCACATCTCACTATATTTTTCATAGCAAACCCGAATACTACTTTTATAACTATCTATTTACGGAATAGCGTTTTGTAGATCCAAAGTAAACTACTACATACGTTGGGAACCCTGATGATCTCAGGCCTAGGACTTTATATAAACACTATTGAGACCAACTGATGACACGTGGAATCTCAACAGTGTCTCATAGTGGGTCTATCCAACATATATCCATGTTATTGAGTTGGTATCTCCATACCCATGATCCATAAGACATGATCATTGATTAATACACATACCGATCTTAGTCATATTTGTTTCATATATGACCTATCTCTAATTAGGGATCATTTAAAAATAGCCATATTATGAGTCTCATGAACAAGTCACGTACTCGTTGATCCATAATGTCAATCTATTTTAAGGAACAATAGCTTTATTTCATAAACATAGTATATCACGTGCAATATCTCTATGTTATCTATAGGGTATAATTCTAACAATATGACCCCCGAGTACCCAAGATTGGCTTTGGTGGACCTGACCGAAGGAGGTCCTAGCCCGCATGACTATCCAGTATGGCCATCAAGGTGTCCGACACGGCTAAGGAAAGATCGTACCTAAATAGCTAGTCAGATGTTGGATATAGTATTAAAGATAAATATATGCAGATATCCTTATAAATAGGAGATAACTTGGAGTTTGGTTGTAAATCCCTAGATTTGAGAAAACCGACTCGGATCAGAGTCCAAGATCTTTACGCCTCACCCCTTGACTATATAAAGGATACGAGAGACCCCCAAGATCATCTACTTTCATCAAGCCTTAGCATACATCTTGGCCTTTGGAGCATCGACTGCTAAGCTATTCCACAGATCAATCCACAAACACACAAGACGTACGTTTATTATTCTATAGGAAGCCTAAACCTGTCTAAATGTTAGCTCTCTGTTTGATTGAGTTGACCATAGAGTTTTGATCACAATGCTT
>KE371518.1:744916-760963 GCA_000418225.1 Zizania latifolia | reverse complement strand
TCTGAACCCTATATATTGTACTCAAATGTCATTCTGAGGTTATTACTGTGATCTAGGGTTTACTTATTGCTCACTGACACGTTACTTTTTCAAGTTGCACAATGAATGCTGTTCTTTGTATTCTTGTGTTTATTTCATGTTAGTAGAGATCTTTGTTAGAGGTTCTGAGTAGAATACCTGTTGCTATTCTTGAAGAGTGCTTTTGAGGAGGTTTTGAGATATCAGCTTGCCTGGTGTGATCTTTATCGCACAATCTTGTGCTGAGCTTTCTTAAGTCACTTGCAAGGCTGATATTCTCGTTGTTAGAAGTTTTGGGGGTAGTTGTATTTTCCACTGCGTTTTAATTTGTGCCCATTCACCCTCCCTCTGGTCGCCTTTTTGGTCCTACACTAGATGATAGATAGATGCCTCTGGGACGTGCCTCGCCTCCTTTATGTACTTAGGAGGTGAGCCCAACAACTCAGGACTCTATCCCGAGTCAATCTAGGATTGCCTACCGAACTCGGGTGCTAATTCCCTAATTACAAGGATTCTGGTACAAATAAACCTTTTAATACTATATCTGGAGTTCGACTACCCGATAAAGACTCAACCTTCCTTATCGGTGCTGAACCCGTCTCCATGAGCCATACAAGATGGTCAATGCTGGTCTTGGCCTGCCCTTGGTCTCGACTGATAAGCCTAATTATGAAGTACCCTGGGGTCACATCCCCTTCAGCAGCCCCCGAGCTCTTCTTAGCTTGGTTGAAGAAATCTTCAACGAAACAAGCTGGGAGGAGCTCTCTATTAATTTGAAGCTTCAAAATTTTTGCTAAACTCTGATGATCTTGGAAAAGTTTTGATCTCCTTTCGTGTGAGGTGCATCGTGTAGGTGCACCCACATGGTGTAGCCCCCGAGCCTCGAGTTAAATGGAACATTTAGCTCGATGGTGAAAGTATATCCTGCGAGAAAATAACCCTTTGAGACTTCGTTTGATGAGCTTGTCCTTTGTTGGCGTTGAGGCCTTGCTAAAAAAAGGCCATGGTTGAGATCTTAAACTTGTGATGATCTCGAGAGGGTTTGATCTTGAATCTTCGAGTATGTCGACGTTCGGCCACTTTGATCCTTAATCGCCCAGGTGCTCGAGAAGGCAGGGTTTATCGGGCTCACGAGTCCTCGAGCATACCAGCCCCTGGGTGCTCACATCTCTGGTCGAGTGAGCCCCCGAGCTTGAGGGTCCTTGAGCGCGCATGAGCCCCGGGCGTGAGGGTCTTCGAGTGCACGTGAGCCCCTAGGCATGGGGCCCACCGGTGCAGGTGATCTCAACCGTCGTGGATTCCGCCTAGTGTGCCCAAAAGGATGCTTCAAAACTTCTTCTCCCGTCCGCAGTTAATGCACAGTAGACGAAAGGACTGAAGATGCCTTATCACTGACAGAGCCACGCGCGGGATGCAGAGCGTGGGTGCAGATAATGAGGTGAGAACCGTCCCGTCCTTTCCGCCATAAAGCACGCAGTGACCGAAGCGGGGCCTTGTGCGTCGGTGGGAGCTAGCGCTAGAGGTGACGCTCCTATTTAAGCCGGGGCGCCCCTCCCTTTGCCTTTACAACAAAGCCCTTCTTTACCTTTGTACATCTCTCCTGCTTTACTTTTACCCAGAACTTGACCTCTATAGGGGAGGGGTTGTTGATGTCGCTTGCTGTTCCATTCGCTGAGCTAGGTGGCCTAGGCACCTAGGACATCAACCGCGGCACCTGGGCACAGTGGCGCCTAGCTCACCCATGCGAGACCAGTGTGAAATGACATCAAATCGAGCAATAGTAGAAAAATAGCGTGATCTACGAGAGAGGAAAGTATGTTCGGGAGAAGTAGAAAGGTGCTAGGGTTTACTCCGGTCATGGCCTGTCACCGCCGCTAGCCGTCGTGCCACGCACCATCTCCCATGCGCTGCCCTCCCACGCGCCACCCTCCTGCCATTCAGCATGCCATGTGCTGCCCTCTTGTTGTCTAGCGTGCCGCATACCGCCCTCCTGCCGTCTCACGTGCCGCCCTCCTACCCTCCTAAGCGTCACGCTCCTGTGCCAGTGAGGCACTAAGGCGTCTTCTGCCGTCGGGATGCAGACTGGCACCGACAGTGAGTACTAACTCATGAGTCTAGTGACACAGAACTCAATCTCTGATTTCTCTCTCATTCTTATTCTCTAATTTCTCTCATTTTCTAGAATTTTATGCTAGAGTATCGATGCTACATATTCCATCATGTAAATTACATATCAGTTCATGTTCATGTCTTATTGTCTTCATGATTATGCCTCTCGCTTGCTTGTTACTTTGTCCTAGGCTGTTGGCTATTGCAGTTCACCTTTGAATCATGTCGACCAACCAGGAACTTCAAGCAAGTAAGTAGCTAGCAGTTTCAAGTTTTAAGTTGATTGTACATTTTTGTTTTTATAGTTTCAAGTTGTGCACTTGTGTTGATCATTTTTCTACATTTTGATCTTGTATCTGGTGGTGGTTTGGTGGATGGTTGTTGGAATGATGTTGTTGAATTGATGATTGGGTTACTTGGTTGGATGGTAATTGTTGTTCAACTTGATGATTTCATGTCTTGATGTTTTGCTTTAACATGTAAGTTCTGATTTGTCAATTTGTGAAATATATCAATTATGTTATTATTAGCTCATACAAATTGTCTATTTGTCTATGTCTATGCATATTACATATGCAGGATGTCATCAACCGCTAGTGCTACTGTGGGGACAAGTGATGTAATTCTCTATAAGAGAAATTCCGATGATATGGGATGGGATTTTGGCAAGACATATGATCCAAATAACAAAGACAAGGTTGAATGCTTGCTATATGGTCATAGAATGTCCGAAGGGGTTCGTAGGATTAAAGAGCATATTGGTCACATTAGAGGTAATATGAAGGCTTGTCCTAAATCAATAAAAGAAGAACAAGAGAGATACAAGAACAATATTGATAGTGCGAAAGTGAAGAAAAGGACCAAGTTAAACATCGACAAAAGGTCAAAGATAGCATGTCAATTGGGAGTGAAGAAGAGGATAAAGATCAAGAGGGCTCAACAACTCGGAGGAAGAAGATAGGGCCTATGGATAGATATTCTACTCCTATCGACTCTACTATTCCGTTGACATCAAAATAATTCAGGCAACAAAGAATGGATGAGGCAATATGGAAGGAGAAAACCCACAAGGTCAAGCAATATATTGTGAGATGACTATATGCCCATGGTATGACACTATGATATGACCTTATGATTATTTCATTTTGTTTGTATCTATGCCTTATGACTCATGTTTTTTGTTTGTAGCTATTCCTTTTAATGCAATAGACAATTACGAGTTTAGGCAAATGTGCGAAACCATTGTTCATTTTGGCCCTAGTTTTGAAAGTCCATCACAATATGAATCCTGAGAGAAGCTATTGAAGGAGGAAGTAGAGAGGACCAAGGAATTGTTGAAACCATATGAAGAGGAGAGAAGGATGACTAGGTGCCCAGTCATGACTGATGCTTGGACGGACACTAAGAGGAGAAGTATAATGAACTTGTCTGTGTACTACAAGTTAGGAACATGTTTTATAGGTTCACAGGAATCATCAGAAGATGCACACACAAGTGAGTTTATTTTTGAGTATGTCGATGCTGCCATTGTTCTAGTAGGGGCTGAAAATCATACGGATCAACCTAGTGAACCATTAACAGAAGAGCTTATAAACACACAAGAACAAGCTAAGGAGCAAAAACCATTTACACCATTTTAAGGACCAATTACATAGAATTGAGCAAAGAAACTAGAACAAGAGGTGAACTTATTTTTAGCTGATACATATTTTAATATTAATGAGAATTTTATACTGCCTAATTCTTGTACTTTGATCTTGCTTAGGTCTATTGATAAAGAGGAGAAATTGATTGCGCGCTCAGGAAAACGGTCTGGTCATCTGTTACTTTTCTCCATGGTGTTACTTTACACCATATGTAACGGTCCAGTCGTCTGTTACTTTTTTCCCACGGTGTTATTTTACACCCCGCTGTCTGCTGACAAATATTCCAAATTCCAAGAGATTGATGACCCAACATGCCATAATTCAATATCCATAATGCACATGGTTGGAAAAATAATAAAGTCTACTTTCACCTCCAACAAACGGATCATATTTTGGACTTCTTAATAAAAAGTTATGACTGTTTTAGTGTAGACTACACAGAAGCTAAAAAAGCTATGCGAGGCTGTTCGAGAATTCTTCCTAGAGACCTTTGAGCTGCCAATTTCTCAAAAGACTCAATAGTCTTTTGATACCCAGCTAGGAGGGTTGTTTCTAGTATAAATACTCCTCATTTTTCTTCCATGAACAGACTTTTGATAATGAAAAAATGAACCTCTTGTTTAGCTGTGTGCTAACAAATTTAGAGCGTATTCTCTACCCCTTTACTCTTGTGATTTCCTTGTGGGATTGCAGAAGCGAACATTCGACATCTCCCAATTGGTGCTCCTACTCCCTTTAAGGTTTTTCTTGATTAATTGCAGGATGTGTTGGTTGATAACTTAGAGTGTGGTTGGGCAAACCCTTGATTTAGGCTGCCGTAATCGAGACAGTGGTTGGCTTTGAGTACGATCATTAGGTTGCACTGTTATCTTGGCTGCTTGTAGCTTGTTATCTTGGTCTCTTTAAGTCTAGTTATCTGTATATGATCCTACACCGTGAAGATCGGGACCACGCCCCATACCATCTGGTATCAGAGCTTTCATTGCCAGGGTAGGATTCTTTATCCTTAGCTATATATATTTGTTTTCATCCTATTCAACAAAAGCCTTACAAAAATATTTTCATAGCCTCATATGTTGCACCTTTTATTTTAGTGAGTTTGGGTAAGTTTCTGTCCATTAGAGTCTTTGTTTAGTTGCTGATCGAATTCCTCATCTATATCCTTATTGCCGATATATCATCCTTTTGTCTTGTTGTTCCTAAAAATTGTCACAAAAAATATCCTATCATATCTTTGCTGTTGGTTTTTGTTCTACCTATTGCTCATGCAAGTGTTATATCATTATTTTAAAAAGTATAAAAAAGGGTGTCAAAAAAAGAGTAAGAAAAGAAGAGACAAAAGACAAAAAAAAGATTAAAAAAGAGAAAGGTTTGTTTTGTTCAAAGTTGTTGAATCGTTTATGCTAATTACTCTTTGTTTCCACTATCAATGGTGCAGTTCTTTTGTGCTAGCTAATCCATCACTAGCGTGGGATTTAGTTGTTGGATCTCTAAAATTTTCTGTTTACACTATCCATATCTTGTGATCAGCACTAAACATTGAACATCTAATTTGGATTATTATTTATCTTTACAATAACTAGAATTCAGATTGACTTCTCATATATTTTCCTCACCAAGCTGCACAAACAAGCCACTATTTATGTCATCCTTGTCTTGTGTTTGCTTAACCATCACACTTTTACCGCCACACATATAAGCTTGTAATCCACAGGAAGAAAGTGAGGTTGTGAGATATTCCACATATTATCCTATCATATATATCTCCTGTTTTTGTTGTTGTTACACTAATGATGTAGGAAAAATAGAACATCCTCATTCAAAAGATTGTATTACTATGGCTCAATTTAATGAGTTAAGGCAGAACAAAATAGCAAGCCAAGATCGAATTGCTCAAGGTATTCAAAATATTATGGCTTATCTTCAAGCTGTTCAAGATGCACATGAAGCTCAGGAGAAAAGAAATCATACTACTGCTCATACCATAAGGCCACCCGGCCTTGGTCATGGGAATGGAAGAAGAGCTACTGTTCAACTAAGAGGAAGAGGTCATGGTCAAAAAAATGATGACTATGATAATTCTGATGATGTGAGAGATGATAATGATTATGTACCATGTCGCTTTGGTCATAATTGTAACCAAGGAAACAATAAAAAAGAGCAAGTTCTTGATGGTGGAATAAATCAAGATGATACTGAAGAAGAAGAGGACACAACTTGTGAATTTAAACAAGATGCTGCTCTTGTGGTGACTCAAGTTTTGTGTGTACCACTTAAAGTAGCTAAAAATGGACAACGCCATAATCTATGTCAGACCCGAGCCAAGATGGAAGGCAAGGTTTACAAGGTAATTATTGATGGAGATACCTACCATAATCTTGTAAGTAAGGAGATGTGTGACAAACTTGATCTAAAATTACAACAACATCCACATCCCTATCATGTTCAATACTGAATAATAGTGGAGATATTAAGATTATACATCGAGTAAAAGTTCCTTTTAAGATTGGTGAATATGAAGACATGGTTGAGTATGATGTTGTGCCCATGACACTGTGTCACTTGCTGCTAGGAAAACTATAGCAGTTTGATCGATCCTCGCTGCATTATGGTCGAACAAATCAATTCACTATCAAGTGAAAAGGGCAGGGTTTAGCCCATGACACCTCAACAAATAATGGCTGAGTATATGCAAAAGAGTTCCGAAGTTAGGATAGAAAGTACAAAAGAAAGAGAGAGAAACAAAATGAGAGACATCCATAATTCGGAGAGTGAGAGCCACAAGCCAAACATGAGAGATAAAATGAAAATAGAGGGTGAGAACTTGGTTATGTTAGCCACAAAATCAGAAATAAGAGATGTGAGGAATAATTCAACTCAAATACTCATTGTACTCTTGTACAAGGATGCATTATTTTCAACTAATAACATAACATCTCTTCCTGGTGTTGTTTCTCAACTTTTGCAGGAAGATGAAGATGTTTTTCTAAATAAAACTCCTACTGGACTTCCTCCATTGCATGGAATAGAACACCAAATTGATCTCACGCTAGGAGCTGCGTTATCCAATAGAGCACCATATTGCACTAACCTTGAAGAAACCAAGAAAATACAAAGACAAGTAAAAGAACTTCTAGATAAAGGGTATACATATGAAAGTTTAAGTCTTTGTGTTGTTTCTATGATTTTGATTAAAAAGAAAGATGGCTCTTAGAGAATGTGTGTTGATTATATAGCCATTAACAATATTACTATGAGATATCGTCATCCTATTCTCAAGTTAGATGATATGCTTAACGAGTTGAGTGGTTCTATGATATTTTCTAAGATTGATTTAAGAAGTGAATACTATCAAATAAGAATAAAACTTAGAGACGAATAGAAAACTGCTTTTAAAACAAAGTTTAGCCTGTATAAATGGTTAGTTATGCCTTTTGGTTTAACTAATGCTCTTAGTACATTCATGGGATTGATGAACCATGTTTTGAGAACTTTCATTGGAAAATTTGTTGTTCTTTACTTCAATGACATCTTTGTTTATAGCAAGTCCTTAAAAGAACATGTTGATCATATTAGACAAGTTTTGGATGTGCTTAGAAAGGAGAAATTATTTGCTAACTTTGAGAAGTGCACATTTTGTACAAAGAACGTTGTTTTTCTTAGATTTGTTGTTTTAGGACAGGGAATTGAAATGGATGAAACAAATGTGGAAGCAATCTAGAATTGGCTAACTCCTGTTAATGTGAGTCAAGTGAGAAGTTTTTATGGTCTCGCCGGATTTTATGGAAGATTTGTGTAAGATTTTAGCACCATAGCTATTCCTTTGAATAAGCTAGCCAAGAAAGGTATCGTGTTTCAATGGGGAGAATCACATAAAAATGTTTTCCAAAAGTTAAAGAAATGTTTATCTAAAGTACCTTTATTAGCTTTACCTGATTTCACTAAAACTTTTGAAATTGAATATGATGCTAGTGAAATTGGCATAGGAGGAGTATTAATGCAAGATAGGAAATTAATAGCATATTTTAGTGAAAACTTGAGAAGAGCTCAATTGAATTATTCTGTTTATGACAAAGAATTGTATGATTTGGTGAGAGTTCTTGAAACTTGACAACATTATTTACGGCCAAAAGAATCTATTATTCATTTTGACCATGAAGCTTTGAAGTATTTCAAATGTCAATCAAAGCTGAATCGAAGACATGCCAAGTGGGTGAAATTCATGAGGTATTTTTGAAAGACATTGTGGACAAAGCTTGGTACAAAGTTATCATTTTCTACTACTTATCACCCACAAATAGATGGATAAACTAAAGTTATCAATCATACTTTATCAATGCTATTGAGAACAATGATCAAGAAGAAGTTAAAGGAGTGGAAAGATTGTTTGCCACATGTGGAGTTTGCCTACAATAGGGTGGTACATTCTACCACTAATATGTGTCCCTTTGAAATTGTTTATGGATTTAAACCTATTACACCAATATATTTGTTGCCTCTTCCTTTGCAGAAAAGGATTAACATGGACGCTTCAAAACATGCTGCATACGTGAAGAAAATACATGACAAAACAAGAGAAGAAATAAACAAGAAAACTCAACACAAAGCCAAGAAGATGAGCAAACATAGGAAGAAGGTTGTGTTTGAATCCAGAGATCTTGTTTGGATCCATTTGAGCAATGAAAGATTTCCTGTTAAGCACATGTCAAAGTTGATGCCACGAGGAGATGGACCATTCAAAGTGCTAGCAAAGATTAGTGACAATGCATTTAAGATTGATCTTCTAACATAATATGATGTAAGTAAATCCTTTAATATTGCTGATCTTACCACATTCAATGGTTTTAATGATACAGAGTTGAGGACTACTTTTTAGGAGGGGAGGATGATACGGATCAACCCAGTGAACCATTAACAGAAGAGCTTATAAACATAGAAAAACAAGCTAAGAAGGAGCAAGATCCGTTTAGACCATTTCAAGGACCAATTACGTGGTGTCGAGTAAAGAAACTAGAACAAGAGATGAACTTATTCTTAGCTGATACATATTTTAATATTAATGAGAATTTTATACTACCTAATTCTTCTACTTTGATCTTGCTTAGGTTTATTGATAAATAGGAGAAAATGATTGCGAGCTCAGGAAAATGGTCCGATCATCTGTTACTTTTCTCTATGGTGTTACTTTACATCATATGTAATAGTCTGATCGTTTGTTACTTCTCTTCCACGGTGTTAGTTTACACCCCGCTGTCTGCAAACAAATGTTCCAAATTCTAAGAGATTGGTGACCCAACCTACCATGATTCAATATCCATAATGCACATGGTTGGAAAGATAATCAAGTCTACTTTCACCTCCAATAAATGGATCATATTTTAGACTTCTCAATAAAAAGTTATGGCTATTTTAGTGTAGACTGCACAGAAGCTGAAAAGGCTACACAAGGCTGTTCGGGAATTCTTCCTGGAGACCTTTGAGCTGCCAATTTCTTAAGAAACTCAAGAGTCTTTTGATACACAGCTAGGAGGATTGTTTCTAGTATAAATACTCCTCATTTTCCTTCTATGAACAGACTTTTGATAATGAAAAATAGAACCCATTGTTTAGATGTGTGCTAACAAATTTAGAGTGTATTCTCTACCCCTTTGCTCTTATGATTTCCTTGTGAAATTGCAGAAAGTGACGTTCGACGTCTCCCAATTAGGGCTCCTACTCCCTTCAAGATTTTTCTTGATTGATTGTAGGCTGTGTTTGTTGGTAACTTAGAGTGTGGTTGGGCGAACCCTTGATTCAGGCTACTGTAATCGAGACGGTGGTTGGCTTCGAGTATGATTATTAGGTTGCACTGTTATCTTAACTGTTTACAGCAAGTTATCTGTTCATGATCCTACACCGTGAAGATCGGGACCACGCCCCGTACCAGAAAATGTTATACAAGTGATTATAGACAATGCCTCAAACAACATGGGAGCAAAAGACATGTTGAAAGACAAAAGACTTAATATTTTTTGGAGTTCATGTGCAACCCATACAATCAACCTAATGCTACAAGCAATTGGTGGAATGCCAAAATAAGAAGACACTTGATCAAGCTAAGACCTTTATCTATTCACACCATAAGATATTGGCATTGATGAGGAAGAACCCAAAAAGAGAGATATTATAACACCGAGTGTGACAAGATTTGCTTCGCCTTTTCTAACTTTGTAAAGTTTGATAGAAAAGAAGACCGAGCTAAGAGGTATGGCCCTTAGTGCAGAGTGGGAGCAATGCATTCACACCAAGAAACCAAAAGAAAAGACAGCTACAGCTAATTAGTAGATCCTTTTGAATGGTGTTTCTCAATGTTTGAAGGTATCATTTCATTTCATTGGCATTTGTTGTTCACTAATATAAATTTGGGATTGACAATGATGTTTCACTTTCTGTCACAGTCTAAAATTTTCAAAATAATAAAGCTGTGAATAAGATAAAAGAAAAAATAATTTTCAATAAAAGAAAGAGTTTTTGGAAATAAAATTTGAGAAAGAAATTTTTTGCAAGTAAAATGTTGCTAGCAATTTTTGCAAAAGTCTCTAAAAATATAAAGAATTTTTCTAGAATTTTTCAAAGCCAAAAATATATTTTTCTGAATTTTTGGAGCCTTTCCTAAGAGAACAAAAGATTAAAAATAAATTTTAAAATTTTATTTTCTTTTTCCTCTGCCTGGGCCAGCCTTTGGCTAGCCTAGTTCGCCCACGTGCATGCCCCCGTGGCCTGGTCCACCTCGCCTACCCATCCCGCGTGCCCCGCCAGCCCAAGCCGCCCCGCAGGCCTGCCTTACGCCCACGCCACTGATAGGCAGGACCCGCCTGTCAGGGTTGTCCCCTTCCTCATGCCGCACCATGCCCATGCCTAGCCATCACCACCGACACGCAATCCACCACCACCTTCCGCCCTATCCCAATTCGAGCCCGGCCTCGTGACCCACTCGCCCCCCTCGTCGTTTTGCCCACAGAATCGATCCAGCCCATGCCCTGCAACGATCGCCACCGCACCCTCCGCGTCCAAAACCACCATCGCCATTGCCATCATCGTGAGCTCCCTAGACTCTCTAGTAGGCCCTATAAAAAGGACCCACGAGAGCTCCTCCATCACCACTGCCGTAGCCCTCGCGCCGCTAGTTGCCGTTGCACTGTGCGCCTAAGCTCCACCGCCTCTGCTCGCCTCTAGCCACCTCTGCTCGCCTCTAGCCACCGCTCGCCATTGCTCTGGTCATCGTCAGCCACAGCCAACCCCTCTGTTAGCTCCACCGTCCTCCGTCGGTCGCCACCGATGACCTGAGGCCCCTCGCCGCTCCTCTCCGCCGTCGGTCATCCCCCGTTGCCGATGCTCACCGTCAATCTCGCTGGTGAGTTCCTCATCCTCTCCTAGTTCTATTCTAGCCCTCGCCACCAGCCGCTAGGCCACCGTTCATCGGTGACCCTCGGTCCCCGTGCGCCGCCGCCTGCTGTCCACGGCGTGGCGCCCACGTGGCGCCCATGTGGTTGCCATGTCTATGCCCCATCTACATCGCAAGTCTGCATGGCTGCCACGTGCGTGCCACATGGTAGACCCAGCGCACACGCGCATCAGCCACCCTGCTGTCGCAATAAACCAGAATTTCCTTTAGAAAAGCAATTCTTTATTTCATCATAATTCGATTTTAATTTCTGAAAATACAGAACAGTGTTGTAATCTTTAAAAATTCATAACTAATTCATTTTAACTCCAAATTTAACCATTCAAATTGCATGTTTTTTCTAAAATTGAGCTCTACCCAATAAAAATACTTTCACAAACAAAATGGTTGATCTTATATACTATTTGTATTCTTTTGTATTATCATATAGTCTCCAAAGTCTCCGAAGAGGCCGTTTTCGTCAAGGAAGCGCCTATTTTCATCCCTGTGCAGCAAGGCAAGTCATCTAAGTTCTTCTATTGATCATGTTTGAACCCATGTTTAAAGCTATGCTTTACTTCAAAATTGCATTTATTTTAGAATATCATCGGAAAGGAAATAAACCTGCTTGTATTGCCCCCTGTTGTTTTACCTTATTCCTTAATTACCTTGGAACTAATAATTTGACCAGAATTAAATTTTTATTATGATTTATCTGGAATGCATAATATTGCTTAGCCCTGCTTAGAAACTAGTGTCACTCAATTATGCTCATTTAATGCCACATGTACCTTAATGCTAGTTTATATGATATAATGACTACTTGTGAACTGGTTCATGCTTAATTCTACTAAAATTTGACTAAGGTGGGTTGTGAGTATATGGTTTTACAAGTCATACTCATGACACTTAAGAACCAGTTCACGAGCTACTATTGCAATGCCGAACATCACTTACCATAAGCCAGCGTGGGTAATGGTCTGATCTATAGCTTAGGGATCCTAAGTAGAGCATCAAGACCACCGGTAGCCCTATACTCTTTGAAATCTCTGCTATTGCTAGATTGGAGCGCCAGGGGCATCATGACGGGACATCTGGATGGATGGCCACCTAGGTGTGAAGCTTGGAGGATCTAGGTAAAAAGGTCTTATCATAGCTCTTTTTTGAGGTACCATGGTGGTATTAAGGCGCATGGTGATATGTTGTAGAGCTGTGTCTTGTGGATAAAGTTGTGCACCTCTGATCAGAGCAAAACTATTTAAATAGACATGCCCACGGTTAAGGGCGAGCTACGTAATGTTTTTCATGATTAGTCCCACTGTTACTTAATTAATCTGATGTTTAATTCTGATTAACCTGGTTAGCTCTAGTTTAGAGTGGTTTGGTTGGGTTTGGGCCTAGTAACTCTGGGTAAGAGTTATTCAGTGAATGGTTAATCTTGTTTTATGGCTTTCAACGTAATTAGTTTAACTCTTTACATTCTATCTTTATATAAATGTTGTTTTATGCAAAATTAGTCATATTATGCCTTTCTTGGTTATCCCATACATTATTATTGTTTTGCTTGGATGGCTTATTGAGTATTCAAAATACTCACCCCTACATCCCCCCACCATCAGAAGAGGAGTTCGTCAGCAGGGATGAAGGTGGTGCCTTTTGAGCTAGGCCCAGTCAAGTCTGCCTGTGGAGTGGAGTCGCCGCTGCGTCAATTAGGAGTCATTTATTTATTATCTTCATTAGTGTTTTGAGGTTCTAATACCACCTCTGTAATAAAGTACTTTATTTATTTCATCGTGAACGATTATGCTTTTGATTTCTAATAAATTGTCTATTGTATGCCTCGGCTGATTCCTAGACGAGGGTACTTTCCGCACAATAAATCGACACGAAATGGATAGAATTTCCAGGCATGACACTTTCTCTCATGCTATTGTAGGTGTTTGATCCTTTAGTTAAAGTTATTCGCATGGTTGCTAGAGATGGCCCTTCCATGGCCTTTGTCTATGGAGAAATTCTAGAGACAAAGAAGCAAATTATGGTAGCTACAAAAAATTTAGAGGCCAATTACAAGCCTATATTTGAACACAGTGAGAAAAGGATGCAAGGTAGACTTGATTGCCCGTTACATTTGATGGCATATGTCTTGAATCCATATTATTTTTATAGTGATACATCTATCTTTTTGGATTCTTTTATTACATATGGGTTGCTTGATTGTGCCGAGATATTCTATCATGGCAATTATGAGCTTCAATCCGAAGTTCTTAATGGAGAATTTTCTAAGTTTAAGAATCAACAAGGTATATTTGGCAAAACAATTGCAAAACTTGAATGTCAAAAGATCACATTTGTTCCTGGTAATTTAGAAAATTTCTTACTTCTGAGCCTACATTTTTTTTCTAACATATAAGCATGCGCTTTAATCATTTGTATGCTTGCAGCTGATTGGTGGACAACATATGGATGTCATGTCCCTCTTTTACAAAAAAATGGCTATACGAATCCTCTCTTTGACCTCTAGTGCATCTGGATGTAAAAGAAACTGGAATACATTTGATATGGTATTTATAAGTCTCAAGTACTTACGTTTTCTATTCTTTGCTTGCTATCAACACCTATATAATCTTGTTATTTTCAAATTTAGGTTCATACAAAGAAGAGATATATACTTGGAGTTAGCCGCCTAAACAACCTAGTCTATGTTCAGTTCAATGCAAGGTTGTTGAAGAAGGCGCAGAGGTGTAATGGGAATAACAAGGATGTGCTCCTAGCTACAGATGCATATCATGCCTAAGGTTGGATCATTGATGGAGCTGATGATGATGATGTTGATCCTGTCTCAGGACTTCCATTTAGTCTTATTGATGAAGCATGCGAGTCTACTAAAACAAGTAAACCTCATAGGAGTGCTAGGGTGAGAGAGCTTCATGATGATGACTTTAATTCTAGAGATGATGAAGAGGAGGCCAATGAGGGGAGGAGGTTGATTTTGAGTCTGATAAAGATGAAGTCATTTCATAAAAGAAGTATGAGCAAGAGGATGAGTATTGATAATTGAGTCTTGTGGAATGTGGACTATGGCTAATTACTTTAGGAAGAACAATATTTGTCTACTTTCAGTATTGTAGTAACTATTGGACCTATTTGCTTGAAACAATTATGTTTGGACTATGAACTTGTTGAGTTGTTCTTAAATGTTTAATTTTGAGACCCCAATTGTTCTTTGTTTTGTGTTGTCGCTGTTGCATGGAAGCTTGCTCCAAAGCATGGTTTAGGCATTCAACAACATATCAAGGTAAACATTTTATTGTATATTTCCATCTGCCATTCTATCTCAAATTTTGTTGGCATGTTCCTAACTTTATTCTATTTGCATCACATGGGTATGAGGCTCCTCATTATTGCTCATTGGCTAGTTGCAGCAAGGCTACAAGAGTACAAGTCTTGAAAGGGCGTAACAATGTAACATCATATCATTCATCAATGTCTCAATGAATTGTTTCAAATGATAGTATTAGTACATTAAATCATTCATACTTTTATACATCATACATGACACTATTCTTTATATTGGTATGCTCAAACTTTGCTAAAACTTATGTTTTGATTGCTATTTTGGTTGAACATGTAATGCTGATTTGATGCTGACATGCTGCTGGCTTGGTTGCTGCTGCTAATACCTAGGCACCGCCTAGGCGCCTGCGCAACGCCTGACTCGTGCTTAGCGCCTACGTGAACATTGCTCTCAACCATTCTACACTTTCCCCTTGCTCTCACTACTTGATCTCTATCGTTGTCATCTCGAGCTCTATCGATGGTGGCTGGCATCACCCCAAGATCACCTGATGGCGACCATTGTCACCTTGTGCTCCACCCGACTATGACCTCCTCATTGTTGAGTTGCTTCGACAAAGGATGCATAGTTATTGCTATTGCTTCACTAAATCCTACTACCTATTCTCCTCTGTTGTCGTCGCCTCCTCTCCTCCTTCATTATCATCACCTCTCCTCCTCCATTATGACTCGGAGTAGAGGTCTCAACGACGATGACCACACAAAAATCACCTTCGAACGATGACAAACACGATGGAAAGAGCCCCTCCACTACCACCTCACATCTAAACATCATCTCATTTGAACTGAAAGAAACTAAACGAAGCTTTATAGAATAAATCTGAAATGAAAAAAAAAATCGACCTTTAGTGACGCGTGAACATCTATACCCGTCGAACCATTAGTAACATGCATAGATGTATGCCTTTCACTAAAGGTGGATCATTAGTGATCGACGTACATCTATCCCTGTCACTAATGATGGGTCATTAGTGACGTGATTAGAGTGACGGGTGCGATGCCCATCACTAATGACTTTTATGACCTGTAACTAATGGTCTTTTTTGGTAGTGCTTGCAATGTTCATGTTACTGCTAATTACGGCATAAACTTTCTTTTATTTCAAGGTTTTTTAGGTAAACCAGTAGGAGAGGCTCCTACTGAGGTTTAATGAATGAAATAAAATTCGAATGAGAGTTGATCAGAGACATGAAAGAGTCGATATAGGGGGAGAATGGGGGGAGTTACAACGAATGTAGCCAAGAAACAATTGAGGCCTTGAGAGCAACAGGGAATCTCTGAGATTGATTTCAAAGATATACAAGGAAGAGAGCTTTCCAGGTGTCTAATGAAGCAGGTTGTCTGTCAAAGGTGCAGTGATTCTTGTAGAGCCAAATCGTCCAGGTCCCAGGAGAAGAATTTCCATGAAGCAGGGTCGACCAAGTGTAGCTTTTGCCGTTGCAATCATGTCAGGCAGATGGAGAGAAAGGTCCTAGGATATCCTAAGCGAAGTTCAGC
>KE371518.1:697089-736121 GCA_000418225.1 Zizania latifolia | reverse complement strand
AGAATTTTACACGTGATTATTAGGTCTGGGTGGGTGGGATTAGAGGGCTGAGATCTAACAAAAGTAAAGAAAGGCTGAGATTTATTAGAGGGATGATGTGTCTATCCTACAACTCATCAATTATATAGTAGGGTAGATGCAGCTTGTTCAACCGTAAAGTGCCAGGGTAATCTTCCCTGTTCGACTTGGGCTGCCTGGCTCATATAATACTCCATCTTGATCTTTAAGCCCTTTTCCTATTGTAATATGCTCTTAACTCTGAAATACAGAGTGTGGGTAATACTTAAATGTGAATTTTGTAGTACTAATTTAGCTTATTCGTTGACAGTTTGAACTAAAAATATACTACTGTTGCACTTGGCCCACTTGGTTTACTTCCACAGCCACCATCAAAGTGATGTATACATTTTTTTTATGAGCTGACTCTCATCTTTCAGGCCTTTAGGACCTGTTTGGAGCCCAAATCCTTTGATCTCCATGTGATTTTTGTGTCAACAATTTTTTAAACATATCAGTTACAATTGGAAAAAAACAAAGTTACTTTTTCACAATGGAAATTATCAAATTTTTTAGAAGGAAGAGAGAGGGCCCAGAGGGGGAGCTCCGAGCTCATGATGGCATGTGTGGCACATAGATGGTGAATTGTTTATTTATTTTCTCAATTCATATAACTATATTTTAGTTTTTACTTTTTGTAAAAATATTAGTAAGATGAAATAAACGATTTTACTAATGTGGCAACCGAGTAATAGCTTTTTGGTTGCATATTTAGTCTGTTCCCACTGCTCGAAACTTCAAAGTTTTCCTACCGAACGAGTAAAAGTCATTCAATCGTGTTGAATTACGAGAGAGGAAAATATTACGAATGCTGATTGTATTGTATTGAGCCTCAGGGGTCGGTATATATAGAGTATATGTGTGAAAAGATATGATATGTAATCTATAAATAAAGAATGACTATGTATAAATTCGATCCTAACTAATATCATTGCTACTATTATATACTCTAACCTATCAAATAACTCTAACATTTCATATACTCTAATATCCCTCCACAGTCTAAGCGTGAGCAAAGCAAACGCTTAGACTTGAGAAGATACCAATAAGAGTTCTTAATGATAATAGCACTTGTGTTGTAGTCAAGGTAGCCGAAAGTGAAGGGTATGAAGTGTCATCGTCAATGTAGCCACACGTAAGGTAGCCGTGATTGATGCAGTTAAAATCGATGTGCCGATGACGAGAAAATCGCATGAAGCCACAAACACATAGAGAGGATCCATAGAGTGGTCGTGGGCACGTGTGATAGTGCCGATGAACCGAGATGTCCAATGTGGACTAAATATGAAGATGACAATACAATCGTGGTAGTCGTTGAGAATAGAGATGCCGAATAGTCGATGCTATCAAAGTCGTCGAGAATGAGACGTCATATTAGGTTTTCTAAACCCAAGGATGAATTGGGATGAACACAAACAACAGTGTTATTAATACCATGTGGATGAGAAAAGGGATCATTATGAAACTTTTGCCATTGTTGAAGAGGACTAACAAAGAAGGCCTCTAGGACAATCGTGTCACAAAGCGATGTAGAAGAAAAAGTGTCAATGCAGCTTACCGTTGTCGAAGAAGACATAAGTAGTCAAAACATATAAGAAAAAGTCTACTTTATCCCCCGAAGTATTACCTTGTAGACGAATATTACCTCCAACTAAAAAACTAAGTTTTTAACTCCGTGAAATAATCTATACCGGACAAATAATCCGCTAGGACAGTTTATTACGGTGGTTTTGCTAACATGGCAGTCTACGTGGCAGGAGACGCCGAGGTGGTTGTCCACGTGGCTACACGATGGCATCTAAACAGTGGGCCCCGCTTGTCAGTGACATTGAAAAATTATCTCTTTTTATTTTTTTCTCCTTCTTCCTCCTCCCTCTACCTCCTTCTTCCTCCTTCCTCCACCCTCTCCTGCCGGCTAGTTCCCTCCTCCCAAGCAGCGCTCCCACGCTCGTGCCTCGTTGCCACAACCCCGAGCCGCGTCGGACCCCTGCGGTGCCCCGGCGTCATGGCGCCCTCATGCCCCCGCCGCCGCACCCAAGCACCGCGCTAGACCCCCGCGTCACCACACCACGTCTCCGTGCCCCCGCACCATGCCGCACTCCCGTGCCCCCACCTCGCCGCCTCTCCATGTCGGGCCATCATTGATCCGCTGCTGCTGCCACCACCTCGACGCCGATGCTGCCCTTAGCTGGCGTCGCCCCACGCCGTCACGTCGAGCCACGTCGTGGCATCCCTGCGGCCACACCTCGCCGTCGCACGCGGTACCCCCGCTCCCCCGCCATGCCGCACGTCACCACGTGAAAGTGTATCTTGATGCATCTAGGCCCTTATTTGTTTTAGTGTATTAATGACAATAACGATCAAATGCTACTAACAGTGTTGCTAAGATGAATGCAGATATCAAAAATCAAAGTGACTTCGCTTTTTAATCAAGTTTGGAGAAATCGCCTTCTTTATTACTAGTTAGGCTCAAATATGCAAATCATTTATATTTTATATGATCTTAAGTCTATACATGCCATACTATCAAGAGGGATGTGTTGATTAATGTTTCAAAGCTAAGTGCTCAAAGCAAAATCTTCTTGAAAATGTTTTTGGAATTTTTCTAAATTGGATTTCGTTTTCCCACAAAGCCGGATAATCTGGACATGTCCGGAGTATCCGAAAACTTGGTTCTGTTCGATTTAATTTACACGTCGGAGTATCCGGGTTCAAGCCGGATAATCCGAAAACATATTTCTGTTTGGACTTTCTTTGAAGCCTAGAACATTCGGAGCTATCCGGATGATCCGAAAATATTGTTCTGTTGAATTTATTTTGTGAGTCAGAACATCCAGACTTTGGTCAGATGATCCAAACATTACTCTCTGTTGGATTTTATTCGGTGGCCCGGAGCATCCGGACCTTGGTCGGATGATCCAAAAATTCCTTTATATTTGGGTTTATTTTTGGCCCGGAATATCCAGTTTTAAGCCGGACTATCTGAAACAACAGTTCAGTTTCAATTTTTTTAGTCCAGAACATCCGGTTAAGTCCAAATCATTCGAATGAATAGTGCACGATTTTTTGCCTCAACGGCCAGTTTTGAGACAGGGGTATAAATACTTCTCCTCTCCCATAATCAGGGCACATGTTTCCAAAACCCTAGCAGCCTTGCCATATTGCTCTCTTTCTCTCTTCCTAATGTTTTGATCTTGATTGGATCTTGAGAGTAGGATTGAGAGTTCTTCACTAATCTCCCTAAGTTCTTATTGATCAATCTTTGGGAGTTGTGGTGTCGTGAGCGTCTTGATCTTCGTGGTATTCTTGAGCACATAGCTTCGGATCACGTCAACGATTCATTATTCTTGGAGGTAACCCCTTCTAGATGGCTAGGTGTCGATCCGTGAGAACCCAAGGGATTATGGGTGACCGGACACGTTTATACTCGGCCTCGCCTCGGCTTCAAAGAGGTAACATAGTGAAAAACCAAGACTTGCAGTGGTGAGCGCTTGGTGAGGATTAGGGTTGAAAGAGACCCGGCCCTTTGGGGTTTTCTCAACGGAGACACAGGATCGTTGGATCCGAACTTCGGTGAAAAGTCCATTGTGTCGATCTTTATCTTGGCTAGTTGTTATTTATTGTTGATCTATCAATTAACTAGCAAGCATAAGTTTCATTGAATTCTTGTCTTAGAAGTTCATTAGCTAGATTATTTTCTACAGTCGATAGTGTTTCAGATTTGTAGTGCCTAGATCATCCGGTTAAACCCGGATGATCCGGACCTCGAACGATTTATTTTTTACCTGGTTCCAGAATATCTGACTAAGTCCGGATAGTCCGGGCCCTGGAAGTTTAAACTCACAAATTTATTCTAGAATTTTTAGATTGTCTATTCACCCCCCTCTAAGCAACTTTTAATTGGTATCAGAGCAGGCTCTTTTCAAAGGCTTAACCGTTTGAAGAGTAAAGATATCGAAAGAGTCAAATTCCATCGGCACCGATAAGAATAGTGTTAGAGGGAAAAAAGGAGCATCATATCCTTTTGATTACTCCAAATTAAATCTGAGTAATAATTATCTCTATGTGCCAACTGGTCGTGCACCTTAATTCGATGGTACACACTATGCGGCATGGAGACATAAAATAAAGTTGCACCTAATCTCTATGCATCTGAATATTTAGAAGATTGTGTGCACATGTGTGGATATGGATGACTTAAATGTGGACGATCGTTAACTAACAGCCGATGAAGAACAAGCGATTCACCGTAATGCTTAAGCAGCGAGTGTCCTACTTGCCGCATTGAGTCTCGAAGAATTCAATAAAGTTGATGGACTTGAGGAAGCTAAAGAAATATGAGAAACTTTGTAAGTTGCCCATGAAGGTACATCTTCAGTCAGATAATCAAAGATTGAGCTTCTTGAAGGAAAGCTCAGAAGATTTGCTATGGAAGATGACGAGACTCCTCAAGAGATGTATGACCGCCTCATAGTTCTTGTAAACAAGATCAAGGGTCTTAAAAGTGAAGAAATGACAGATCATGTGGTGGTAAAGAGGCTGCTTCGTGCTATAGCACCAAGGAATCCTACCTTGATGACACTAATCCGGGAGCAAAAGAAATTCAAGAAAATGACTCTAAGTGATGTGCTAGGGAGAATCATAGCACATGAGTTGATGGAAGAAGAAACCAAGGAAGTCAAAGACCTTGCCAAGCTTCAAAACAATAAGGGCAAAGATGTGGCTCTCAAGGTTAAAAAGAAAGAAGAGTCAAGTGATGATGAAGAGCTCGTGTTGTTTGTCAAGAAGTTTAAAAAATTCATGAAGAAGGGTGGATTTGATAAATACAAAAAGAAAAATGATAAATCAAAGAAGAGTAAGTCAAAGAATGGGTGCTATAAATGTGACGACCTTGGTCATTTCATAGCCGACTGTCCTAAGAAGAAAGAGCAAGAAAGTAAAGAGAAGCACAAGTATAAGAAGGGGAAGAAATGTGGCCATGCTCACATAGAAGAAGAATAGAACTCCAACTCTGATTTCGAGTCAGAATCAGATTCTGACTCTAGCAAGAAGGGAGTCACCACCGTCACCATCGCCAACATCATGCCTCCAAAGCCTTCACTATTTGGAGATTCTAGCGACGATAAGACTGTCTCTCCTAAGTGCTTCATGGCAAAAAGTAGGAAGGTAAATATGATGTCTAAAATTTTAGATAAAGATAAACATAGTGATTCTAGTGATGATGAGTCTCAATTTGATATTGACATGTTTAAAAATATGAGTAAGCAAGTTTTATCGAAGTTTAAAGAACTTATAGAAACAATAGAAGCGCAAGAAGCAACTCTAGAAAAACAAGAGGATCTACACATTAATAAGAAGGAAAGAGATCTTGACTTTAGCGGCTTCTTGCTAAGAAAAAGAAAAGGGTAGACAAATTGACTAAACAATCTAGTTTAGTAAATGAGTCTAAACAGGAATTAGAGGAAACACTCAAAACTCTTAAGAGTGAGCTTATTGTTCTTGAAGAGAACAATAAGAGTCTTGAAGAGAGAGTCAAGTCTCTAATGACTCACCATATTTCTATTCTTTTTATTGCTTTCACAAGTAATGGTTGTTTTAAATGTTACAATCTTGATATTACTGTTTATGAGACTAACATGAAAGAAATAGAAGTCTTAAGAAAGGAGAACAAAAGACTTGGCACCTTAGTAAGCTATAGGTGCATGAAGGCCTATAAGTCAAAGGACGCTTTATTCAAGACTCTCAACACTCAAAGTAATATCAAGAAGCGCGGACTTAGCTTTCATCCAAATAAAAGCAAGGTAAATGCTAGAAGGAAGTATAATGGTAAGGAAATCATAAAGGTTGTGAAAGAAGAGCAAAGTACAAAGAAGACCAACAACAAGCCTTTTTCTTCACAAGCTATTTTTTACGCCTCTTACCTTATTAAGAGGAACCACCGTGGTAAAGTGGTTGCTTAGTTTATTGGTGATAAAAATAAAAAACCTTTAATATGCATTTGGATTCCTAAAGTTCTTGTGACTAACATTGAAGGACCCAAAAAGATTTGGGTACCTAAAACCAAGAACTAATCTTTTTTATAGGAATACTCCTATGGTGGATTAAGTTGGGTGATAGACAGCGGATGTACCAATCACATGACCGGATAGAAGAGTATGTTCATTTCTTTTGAGCCAAATCAAGGTAATCATACATCTATTGTATTTGGTGACAATGGAAAAGAAAAGGTAATGTGTGTAGTTAAAATTTTTATCTTAAATGGTAACTCAATTTCAAATGTTTTACTAGTTGAGTCATTAAGTTATAATTTGCTCTCAATTTCTCAATTATGTGAAATTGGTTATAAATATATTTTTACTAATGAGGGTGTGACCATTTTGAGAAGTAGTGACAATTATGTAGCCTTTACGGGTAAGTTGAATGGAAAACTTTATCTAGTCAATTTTGCACTAGATGAAGTTGAACCTAAAACTTGTTTAGTGGCTAAGACTAGTATGGATTGGTTATGGCATCGCCGACTAGCTCATGTTGGAATGAGGAACTTATTAAAGCTTCTTAAAGGGAGCACATCCTAGGACTAACCAATGTTGTGTTTGAGAAAGACGGGTTGTGTAGTGCTTGTCAAGCCAGTAAGCAAGTTAGAGCACCACACACCACCAAAAATATTATGTCAACAAGAAGACCACTTAAACTTCTACATATGGATCTTTTTGAACCAGTGGTGTACTTAAGCATTGGTGGTAACAAATATAGTTTAGTAATTATTGATGATTATTCTCGTTTTACTTGTGTATTCTTTTTGCATGATAAGAGCGAGACACAAAGTGTGTTCAAGAGCTTTATAAGAAGAGCTCAAAATGAGTATGAAGTTAAGATCAAGAAAGTGAGAAGTGATAACGGGATTGAGATAGAACACTCAAGTTAAAGACTTTCTTGATGAAGAAGGCATTAAGCATGAGTTCTCTGTTCCTTATGATCCGCCTCAAAATAGAGTGGTGGAATGGAAGAATCGAACACTAATAGAGGCAACAAGAATAATGCTCAATGAATATAAGACCTCAGACGTATTTTGGGCTGAAGTAATCAACACCACATGTTATGCAATCAATTGTCTTTATCTCCACAAAATCTTCAAAAAGACAGCATATGAGCTTCTAACCGGTAACAAACCAAATGTTTTATATTTTAGAGTCTTTGGGAGTAAGTACTTTATTTTGAGTAAGCGACCAAGAAATTCCAAATTTGCTTCTAAGGTTAATAAAGGTTTCTAGATTGGTTATGAGTCAAATGCGCATGCCTATTATGTTTTCAACAAAACGTCTGGTATTATTGAAGTCACTAGGGATGTGACATTTGATGAGACTAATGGCTCTTAAGTAGAGCAAGTTGACCTAAGTAATACAGGTGAAGAAAAACCTCCATGTGAAGCAATCAATAATATGCCAATTGAAATATAAGACCAAGAGAACAAGAATCTATGGATCAATAGCACCCATAAGTTGAACAAAGTCAAACCCAAGAAACTCAAGAGCAAGAGGAGGTAGACAAGGAACAGGAAGTTCAAGAGGAAGTAGATCAACCACCCATACAACATCAAAGAATGCATAAAGGCATCCAAAGAGACCACCCCGTGGAAAACATTCTTGGTGATCTACGAAGGAGAGTAACCACTCGTTCTCGTTTAGTCAATTTTTGTGAATGTTACTCTTTTGTGTTTTCTTTGGAACCTGTTAAGATAGAAGCTCTTGAAGATGCGGATTGGATGATGGCTATACAAGAAGAGCTCAATAACTTTAAAAGAAATGAAGTATGGACATTGGTGGAAATACCAAAGCAAAATGTGATCGGCATAAAATGGGTCTTTCGCAACAAGCAAGATGAGCACGGCGTGGTCGTAAGGAAGAAAGTTAGGTTGGTGGCTCAAGGCTTCACACAAATCGAAGGTTTAGATTTTGGTGAGATGTATGCACCTGTTGCTAGGCTAGAATCAATTCGTATATTATTAGCCTTTGCTACTCATCATGATTTCAAGCTTCATCAGATGGACGTAAAAATTGCCTTCCTAAATGGACCAATCACTGAATTAGTGTATGTGGAGCAATCATCAGGTTTTGAAGACCCTGAGTATCCAAATCATGTGTGCAAGATTTTAAGCTACACCAAAAGAATGTCATTTGGTTGCTGTTAAAATAATCTTGAGATATTTGGTTCATACTTCAAACCTAGGGCTTTGGTACCCAAAAGGCTCAAGCTTTGATCTTATCGGTTATTCAGACTCCTATTATGCCTGTTGCAAAGTGGATAGAAAAAACACCTCTGGAACCTACCAATTTCTTGGAAGATCACTTGTTTCATGGTCTTCCAAGAAACAAAATTATATAGCTTTATCTATAGCTGAAGCCGAAAATGTAGCAGCCGGTAGTTGTTATGCTCAACTCATTTGGATGAAACAAACCTTGAAAGACTTTGGGCACAATGTCAGCAAGATCCTTTTATTTTATGACAATGAGAGCACCATCAAAATAGCCAATAATCCAGTTCAACACTCAAGAACCAAATACATAGACATTCGCCATCATTTCTTGAGAGATCATGAGATCAAGAGAGATATAAGCCTAACCCATATGAGAACAGATAAACAGCTTGCCGATATTTTAACCAAACCCTTAGATGAGCATCGGTTTTGTGAGTTAAGAAATAAACTAAATATCCTTGATTCTCGCAATATCGCTTGATACACTTGCATAAAAATTGCCCTTGTTGAAAATGAGAAGGTAAATTAATTATCTTCTTCATATGAAATGGGCTATATTTTAAATAAGTGCAAAATCTCTATTTTCTTGTTTATGATTCATATGAGCTATCCCATGTTTAATTATGTTTATTCATGCTTTAAATAATTATGGTAAAATACTATTATTAAGCCCAAAGTTCATGGCATTTGTCTCCTTTGAATTCCTGTGAGTTGAGAAATCTGGAGGTTCCAGATCATCCGGCTAAACCTAGATGCTCCAGACCTGGGACTTTTTAAAGTTCATTCTGGTGCATCCAGATTATCTGACTACATCCAGATAGTCCGACTCGCCCAGAATTCTGGATAGTCCGAATAACCCCGGATTGTCCGGGTCGGGCTTTATAAAAGGGGACCCGAACCCTCCAGCCTTCTCTCTCCTCCTCACTTCTCCTCTTCTCCCTCACTCGTACTCTCGATTTCTCCGACGGTTTTTTTGAAACGTGACCATGGGAATCGCGAGATCCATTGAGAGAGAGCCTAGGATCCTTCCGGGAGCGCCGATCATCTTCTTGAATCCTCCAAGTCCGCATTTGAGGTATTCTTTATTCTTGCCCTAGGTCAGCGATTTTTCCTCTAGTCTTTGGTTATTTCTTGAATCTTTTAGCTAGAATAGGTCCTAAATGTGTTGTTGCGATGTTCCTTAGCCACATTGTCAAGATCAATCAGTTTCGATTTTGTGGAACCCGGATGATCCGGTCCTAAACGGATGTGAGTCCCAGAGACTCCGGTTAAGTCCAGACGTTCCGGGTTAGGTTACATTTAAAAGTTTTCATTCCTTGATTCAACTTTTGATTCCTTGCTGCTTTATAGTAGTTGTTGCCATGTCTGACGAAAGGTGCAAGAAAGCTAGCACAACCCAAGGAACTCTTCCGACGATGATAGTGTCGCCGGAGGGTCTCCTACAGATGCTAGTGCCGGGCCGCAAGCTTCTAGAGGTCGTTTCAAGCGGCTAGCATCTAGAGCTCGCTGATTCCTAGACATTGGCATTCAAGTGCCTGTCGCCTCATCAGTGCGGCCTCCTCCTCCACCTCAAGGAAAATGTAAAGGGAAGTAGCCTGCCATCGGACAATCAAGCCACAGTGATGATTTACTTCAGCTTGTCCGGAGGAAAGTTCAAGAGCTCTCATTAGTTGGTGGGGTCACTCCAAGATCCGAGGTCAACTATATGAGGCGGAATCTTGAGGTTGGGAGGGAGAGAAATGTGGATCCTCGGGATTATGTGAGAGATGCCTCGGATTATCGATTCCACTCAGGTTTTCAGCTGGACTACTACAAGAGTGTCATGCTGCCCAAGCAGCACCCGATTGTCGAGATGCAATGGATCAACTAGACTTCTATGAAGTAGAACAATCCATTGTTCAATCAAGTGATCCGCATCTGCTAGGCCAAGAATCTCTATGGCCTCATGGAGACAAAGTAGAACTAGTGTGAAGAAGCTATCTACCAGTTTTACTCCACTCTATTCTAGACCGTGGACAACGATGAGCCATCCTTTCATTGGAGGTTAGGGGGAGTTGAGTACGATGTCACACTCAGTGATTTCGCTGTCATTCTTGGACTGGATGCAAATGATCTCACAGCATTCTGGTTGGATCAAGAACCCATGCTTGGAGCTGATGCAGTGACTTTTCTATATGAGCCGGGTTCCTTTGTTGGAGGCAAGATAGAGTGTCTCTCCCCGTTCGTCTCAGTGCTCAATAGCCTATTCCTAAAGACCCTTTTGCTGAAGCTTGGGAACTCATCATCGTTGCTGGGTAATGCCCGCAACTTGCTATCGGTCATGCGGGAGGACCGGAGAGTGTTCACTATGTCTCATTTCCTTTGGAGTGAAATCTGAACCGGTCATGCCCGACCACTCAACCCAATCAAAACCAGTTTGTTCATCAACACATCAACATCAAACCAATTTGTTCATTACATATCAATGATCATACACATGATCTCACAATCTCTCCCTTGATGAACACATTAGCAACACCATTAAAAAGCACGAAGAAATTTTTGATTTTTGAAAACACAAGCCTAAGTTTTTCTCCCCTAAAGTTTTTTTAAAGAACGACAAATAAAACTCCCTCGAAAATTTATTGCAGAAGACAATAATTTCATCAAAAACCAATTTCTCCCTGAAGTATTTCTCCCCTTTTGACAATGATTTCATTAAGTAAAGTAAAAGAGAGAAATTATCATGAGAACACAAATTTCTTGATTTGAGAGCTTTGAAGTGTGCCAAAAGCAATCTATGTGATAAGGTTTGTAACACAAATGAAATAGATAGATCAACTAGCTCACAATTAAGTCTAAAAGTCTCAAGATGAAACTAAGTCATAATTCTTAAGTTCAAATCAGTACTAAAATTGAATGATTTCAATGATTTATAATTTTGGCTTTCACTAGGACCAATCTAAGAGAAATACCTCACACATAACTCAACCACGTCCACAAAACCAAAACAACGCTTAATGCTCTTAAAAGTGCAATTCATAGTCATTGAAATTTTCAGAATTGATATATGCAACTTTTGCATGAAATTTTCATAAGTGTCTATCTCTGCACAGCGACCATTGACCCAGAGATAGATGATGCCACCTGAGCTTCGGTCACATGACCTATTGTGAGGTTCTTGCACACACAAGCAGTCCCTATTTTAATGGTCTAGTTATCTATGATCATCTCTAAGTTCATATCAAAGTACAATGATAAGCAGTCCCATAAGACGACCTAGGCAATTTTTTCATGAATGCAGATTTTTCTGTGCTTTTACACACTTTCTTTTCTTTTTAAACGTTCTGTGCTTTTGCACACTTTTATTTTTTTATTCGTTGTTTTTGACATTGCATGAGCTATAGTACTGCTAGTACTAAAGTTGAAAGCACTATTATGGTGAAATAAACACAGCTAGAACAGGTGCAAGCATATTTAACTCAAACTAGCCACTAGATCAGCACAACATATTTCTTTATCTTTCACTTGAGTGTTTATGTGTCATGCGTCACATCCCTCAAAAACTATGTCATAGGCTCATAAAAATACTAAAAGACATCAAGGAAAGACTAGTAATCCATCAATTTCACAAGATATTGCTAGCAAGCACAAAGATTAGCTGAAGGTAAAAATCAAAGCTCCATGTTTTGTTCTTTTTGTTTTTATTTTAGAATATAAACAATGCACAAAAATAAACATGAATGCATTATGATACAAATGAAAAAGCAAACTCTCGCTCAAAACAAACCCATTGGATGAACAATGCCCAATTCCCCTCGAAGAAAAGCAAAGCGAGAAGAATCCAAAGGTTTAGTGAAAATGTTTGCCAATTATAACTCGATGTCAATAAAAAGAAGTACAACGTCACCTTTCTCCACATGATCACTAAGGAAATGATATTGAATATCAATATGCTTTGTTCTAAAGTGTTGCACTAGGTTCTTAACAATATTTATAGCACTTGTATTATCACAATAAAGTGGAACATGATCATAATTAAGCTCATAATCCTTGAGTGTAGAAATAAGCCAAAGAACTTGTGAGCAACAACTAGCAGCAGCAACATATTCAGCTTTGGCAGTGGATTGTGCAACTGAAGATTATTTACTAGATGACCAAGCAACAAGTGATGTTTCCAAAAAAAATCACATATACCACTAGTACTCTTTCTATCAATTCTACAACCTCTTAAATCAGCATTAGAAAAAGCTCTTAAACTAACACTTGAGGAAGTAGAGTACCATATGCCAAATTATTGAGTAAACTTGAGATACCTGAGTATACGCTTAACAGCTTGACGATGTGAAGCTCGAGGAGAAGCTTGAAGTTGAGCGCACAAACAAACAGAAAATTGAATGTTCAGCCTCGATGCAGTGAGATACAAAAGTAAGCCGATCATGCTACGATATTCTTTTTGATCAACAGGCTTACCATCCTCATCAGGATCCAAAGTAGAAGTAGCTCCCATCGGTGTAGAAATCGGCTTGCAATTTTCTATGTCAAAATGCCAAAGAAGATCCTTGGTGTACTTACTCTAATAAACAAAAGTACCATCTTTTGTTTGCTTGATTTGTAGTCCCAAAAAGTACGTCAACTCGCCCATCATACTCATCTCAAGCTCTCCGCACATAGTCTCAGAAAATTTGAAAATCAAGGAGTGAGATGAATAACCAAAGATAATATCATACACATAAATCTGAACAAAAAGTTGATCATTTCATTGCTTAAAAAGAAACAAAATTTTATCTATTTTTCCCATAGCAAAACCATTTTTAAGCAGAAAGTTTTCCACCTATCATACCATGCTCTAGATGCTTGTTTCAACCATACAAAGCTTTAGACAACTTCAAAACATAATTCGGGAATTTTGGATTTTCATAACCAGGTGGTTGTTTCACATAAACTTCCTTATTGATGAAACCATTAAGAAAATCACTTTTAACATCTATTTGATACAATCTAAAATCTTTAAATGCAGCAAAAGCTAGAAGAAGTCTAATGGCTTCAATTCTAGCAACAGGAGCAAAAGTTTCACTAAAATCTAAACCTTCCACTTGAGTGAATCCTTGAGCAACAAGCCTAGCTTTGTTTCTAACAATTAAACCATCCTCGTTCTGTTTATTTCAAAAAACCCATTTAATTCCAATAATATTATACCCTTGAGGAGGTTAACATTTTCAAGTTCTTCATGTATGGCATTGATCCATGATTCATCAGTTAAAACATGAGAAATATCTTTGGGTTTAAAAGAAGCAACAAAAGCCAAATAAGCATGAGAGTTAGGAGAAGCAAACCTGGAATGAGTGAAATGCTCATAGAGATTACCAATTATTTGTTGAGGAGAATGTTGACGTTGAATGTGCAAAGGAGCAGAAATATCTTGAGAAGTGTCTTGTACAACATCTTCAAGGGACAAAGTGATCTCTTATGGAACATTCGAAGTTGTAGAAACTTTATCTCCTTGTGATCGGTTTTGCTCCCCAACTGCCTCTAAATTCTGGTCAGGCCAGACCCGAATGTTGGTCTAACCACCAACCATATCAACATCTTCATCATCACTTTCTTCAACAAAAATGATTTCATCCTCCCCCTAAATCTATGCCTCATTAAAAGTGACTTCATAAGTCTCCACAATCTTGTTAGTTTCTAGCACAAGTACGAGCACAATCTTGGTAGCCACGTGTACGAGCAGGGTAACCAAGAAAAATGTCATCTTGAGATTTTGCTTCAATTTTATCTAAATTTTCAGATTTCAACACAAAACATTTGCACCCAAAAACTCTCAAGTGAGAAACACTAGGTCTATGACTAAAACGAAGCTCATAAGAAGTTTTGCACAACTTTGATCGCAAGAAAACTCTGTTTGAAATATAGCAAGCTATAGAAATTACTTCAGCCCAAAACTTCCTATGAGTCTGATGTTCATCGAGCATAGTCCTAGCCATCTGAACCAAAGTTTTATTCTTTCTTTCAACAACACCATTCTGTTATGGAACTCTTTGTGAAAAAAACTGATGTTCAATGCCTTTTTCAACACAAAAGTACTCAAAAGATGAATTCTTAAATTCAGTACCATTGTCACTTCTAATTGCTCTAAGTGCTCCCAGGAGTTCAATGGAAAGTCTAAGAACCAAGTTTCGAAAAAGAACAAAAGCTTCATCCTTAGATGCCGTGAAGAAAACCCAAGAGTATTGAGAGAAATCATCAACAATAACAAGAACATACCACTTTCTCCTAATAGATTGAACTCTGGCTGGTCCAACAGTAGCCATGTGCAAAAGTTGACCAGGTGCAGTTATCATAACCAAGGTAATAGGAGCATATGAACTACAAACCATTATGGCATGACGACTAGAAGAGCAAACCAAATCACTAACACCTTTAAGTTTTGGCAAGCCACGAATAAGATCCAAACCACTAACACAAGTGAGATGATCAAAACCAACATGGCCAAGTCAATGATGCCAGAAGAACAAATCTTTAGAATCATTGGCAACTAGACATTTAATCTCAGAAGATGAAGGTGAATCAAAATCAGCATTAAAAACTCGTCCAAAACGTGAAATCTCGAACACAAGATCACCGAAGGCATCAAGAACTTTACAACCAGATTTTTCAAAACACACCTTAAGATCATCATCAATCATTTGTGATACAGAAAGCAAGTTATATTTTAGATTGTCAACAAGGGCTACATCTTTGAACATGAATTTGTTACTTACCTTGACTATACCTTTGGTAATGATGGTGCTAGTAGAAGCATCCCTAAAAGTCACTGATTTAGACCGGGATGTGCGTGTGAGGGAGGAGAACCAATTCTTGTCACCGGACATATGGCGTGAACATCCGGAGTCTACTAGCCATATGTTCTCCTTCCTCGCTCTCGAGGCCTACATAAGAGAAGATATTAAGGTCTTAGTACTGGGGTTAGATAAAAGAAATTTAGGAATTCAGTACTGAGACACCCGACTAGAAACACCAGTGGGCAAAAATTCTCAAGCAAAACCAGTGTCACTTTTACCTCTTACCAAAACAAGGTGCTGTCGGTCAAACCATCTATTAACCCTTGGTCCGACCACCGAAAAAGGACGGCTCGACCACTTCGATTGTTGTGGTCTGACTGCTCTACTCGATTCCATAAATGTCCATTGCCACTTATATTTAGCAAATGACCATGGTCCGAGTGATCCAAAATCCCGAGGTTGAAATTTCTCGGGTGCTGAAATTCTGTCAAGGGCTGAATTTTCTCAAGGCTAAGTGCTGAATTTTCTCGAGTGCTAAGTGCTGAGTGCCGAACAAGAGTGCTCGACAACTCGACCAAAGTGCTCGACCACTCAAACCAATCAAAACCAATTTATTCAACACATATTAACATCAAACCAATTTGTTCATCACATAACAATGGTCATACACTTGATCTCACAATTGCTGCATCTAACATGGCGATGTTCATCATTTGGTGGGTCTACTAAAGCAAAGTGCCAGTGATTACCATTGCTAGATGGGATAGCTATCAGACATCTATATGCGGAAGCTTCTGGTTTGCTTAATGAGGTTATCAAAACAATTTAGGACCTTAGGGCATCAAGTTAGGGCTAGAGCATGGTGATGCTAACCCAACAAACAGGAGTCACATGGAGATGTGATTAGCAAGATGTTGCTTACCCCATGTCATTAATTTCTAACAGTGATGCCAAAGCTCACTATGAATTAGTGAAATGAGGATCCTGACCCACCATGGAATCTAGAGGGAGGTTTTGGTTTCCAAAACATATTGGGAGAATCATTTATTAAATAGTTTAACGAAAGATTAACATAAACATAGTGCTAAACTTTGCAAATCTTATGTTGTAGATCATGTCAGCCTCTACCATATCTAGTTCTTTTAATTTATGATCTATTCTTGAGAAAGAAAAGCTTAATGAAACAAACTTTATGGATTGGTATAGAAATTTGAGAATTGTTCTCAAAGGAAAGAAAAGAGTTTATTCTTAAAAGTCCCTACCCTGATGATTTACCTGATAATGTTACTATGGTTGCACGGCGTGCATATGAGAAGCACACTATTGATGTCCTTGATGTTAGCTGTCTCATGTTTGCCACAATATCCTCTGAGCTTCAGAAGCAATTTTAGAACACAAATACTTACAATATTATTGTGGGTCTGCATGGCATGTTTGAGAACCAAGTGAGGGCCAAGAGGTTCAACATCTCAAAGTCCTAAGTTTTCAAAATGATAGGCCATATTAAGAGTCTGGAAAAGCTTAGTTTTTCCTATAGCCAAGAGTTGGCTACTGATCTGATTCATCAATCCCTGCTATCAAGTTTTGAACCGTTCATACTAAATTATCATATGAATACTAGGAACAAAACCTTGACGGAACTGCATGGGATGCTGAAAACCACCAAGGAGAGCATTAAGAAAAATAGCAATCATGTGATGACGCTGTAAAGGGGGAAACGTCAACCCTGACTCAAGAAATGTGCGGTCAAACAAAAGTTGACTTCTGATGAGATCACAAGTACTTCCAAGACCAAGCGTGACAAGAAAGGGGTGACTCAAGATACAGATCAGTTGCTCACATCTGCAAGTCATTGCAGGGTTTGAGAAAGAGTAGGAGTTTGATGAAGGGCGAAGTGGATCTTCACGTGAGCAATGGAGCAAGAATTGCTATGGTTGCTTCAGGAACCATGATGTTGGGAACGCGGAGGCTATGCTAGCCAAAAACAAAATTTTCCTACCACGCACACCAGGATGTCTTGCTAAGAGAGGGATCATAGATCGTTACCTCGGGCACGTAGTGCAGTGGAAGGAGAGTTGGAGTAGCGAGCCGATCTAACTCGAGCATGCCGATGTGGTCGGGAGACGATCAGTGTCCTCGAGAATTCCTGATAACTTCTCCCAAGGAGTCTTTCAGGTCGATGATGGTCCTCGAGAAGCAGTCAATGATGCCACCGACCCGATCAACGATGCTCATGCTGATACGAAGCAAGATAGAAACACCAATGGTGTACTAGCATTCAGGCGGTCGGCGAGATGGTTAGGCTCTCAAGAGGTGGCATCTAGGGTTTGCTCTCGGTAACTAATAATTTAGCATGAGGATCACATCAACATGCGAATAGCGGAAGACCTGCTTCCCTGTGCCTTGTACCCTCATATATATAGACGTCCTAGCTTGGGCTCTCATAGGCCCAACCAGGACTCTACTCGGATCTCCACCCGATCTGTTCAGATCTTAATCCAAACCATTTGGATCTATATCCAAACTGAGCCCAATTTGAATCCTATTCGAATCCAGTGTTCCAACCCATTAAGTGTTTGACCCTGTAGGTTCACGCATAGCTTGGTTAACATATGGAAACTCCTTTCCATACTCCACTAACAGCGGCCTCTAGTAAAGCATAATAACCTAAGTATACGTAAAGATTATATCGGCTGAACCTTGTAATGTTCCATATGTACAAGTCCCTTTGCCTCACGATATTGATCGAGCACAAGGTGAGATTTGTAACATCCTAACAATAGCTCGATCCCTCTCTTAATCTCCATATTAGATTATAACCTGTGATCAATGCCTTAATCACGTCAGCATGGCCATGCACCTCTATAATCCATTACATCGAGGGCCCAGAGATATCTCTCCTATTAATGAGGGACAAATCCCATCTTGATCACTCACATGCCACTACGTGTTTCATGACAGACCCAATGACTACTTTTATAGCTACCCAGTTATAGAATAATGTTTGGTAGTCCCAAAGTAAGCAACTACGCATGTTGGGAACCATGGAGATTTTAGGTCTAAAGACTTTACATAAACACTACCGAGACCCACTGATGACACATCAAATCTCAACAGTGTCTCATAGCGGGTCTATCCCACATATATTCTCCAATATACGTCTATGTTATTGAGTTGGTATCTCTATACCCATGCGACATGATCATCAATCAATACACATGCTGATCTCAGTCATATCTGTTCCACATATGACTTAGAACCGATTAGGGATTATTTACGAACAGTCACATTATGAGTCTCATGAACAAATCACACATTTATTGATCCATAATGATAATCTATTTCAAGGAACAGAACAACGTTTTATAAACATAGTATGCCTCGTACAACATCTCCATATTGACTCTAAGGGCATAATGCTAACACATGCCATTGTCACTACCTTCAGGACTAGTTTTGGAACAAAATAATTGTTATTGTGTTCCATCTCTATGTAAAAACATAATTTCTGCTTTATATTTGCAAGCAGAAGGTTATGACTTTAGATCAATGAGCAATGGTTGTTCACTATATCTTAGAGACATGTTCTAATATCATATTCCATTGAAAAATGGATTATACATTTTAAACCATGAAGGATCACCTGTCTATTAAATTAATACAAAAAGGCAACGTCTTAATGATCTGAATCTCACGTTTATCTAGCATTGTCGTTTGGGCCATATAAACGAGAGACACATGGTGAAGCTCCACAGAGATGGTCTTCTCGACTCTTTTGATTTTGAATCACTTGAGACATTTGAATCTTGTTTACTCGGCAAAATGACAAAGGCTCCTTTCATAGGATATAATGAGAGAGCAAGTGACTTATTAGGACTAGTACATACTGATATATGTGGTCCGATGAGTTCATCTGCTAGAGGTGGTTTTCAGTACTTCATAACTTTTACCGACGACTTTAGTAGATATGGGTATATCTATCTAATGAGGCATAAGTCAGAATCCTTTGAAAAGTTTAAAGTATTCCAGAATGATGTACAGAATCACTTGGGCCAAATAATCAAGTTTCTATGATCGGATCGTGGAGGAGAATATTTGAGACTTGAGTTTGGTAATCATCTAAAGGATTGTGGAATTGTTCCATAATTGACTCCACCCAGAACACCTCAGTGGAACGAGGTGCCTGAACAGAGAAATCGTACCTTATTAGATATGGTGCGATCAATGATGAGCCAATGTGATCATCTATTATCCTTCTGAGGATATACTCTTAAAACAGCCGCTTTCACACTTAATAGGGTTCCATCAAAATCGTTTAAAAAGATTCCATATGAGATATGGACAGGACGACATTCTAATCTGCCTTTTCTTAAAATTTGGGGTTGTGAAGCTTATGTAAAGCTTTTATAGTCCGACAAGCTTAGTCCCAAATCTGACAAGTGTTTCTTTATCGGGTATCCTAGGGAAACCAAAGGATATTTTTTCTATAAAAGGAACTTTGCAAAGTGTTTGTCGCTCGACATGGTGTATTCTTAAAGAAAGAGTTTCTCTCAAGAATGGTTAGTAGGAGCTCGGTGCATATCGAAGAAGTTCGAGAAATACCTAAAAATGTTTCAACTCCCACACAACCACAACAGGATGATCAAGGTGTTGAAGAACTTGTTAAAGATACACCGGCACCACGTAGTTCAGAGAGGTTGCGCCGTGTACCTAAGAGGTGCATGTTCTTGACCACTCGGGATTGGGATGTATTGTTGTTAGACAACGATAAGCCCAAGACCTATTAAGAAGCGATAGTGGGACCAAACTCTGAGAAATGGCTTAGAGCCATGAGATCTGAGCTTGAATCCATGCATAGTAATCAAGTTTGGAACTTAGTTGATCCACCTGATGGTGTAAAAACCATTGAGTGTAAATGTGTTTTCAAGAAGAAGATAGACATAGATGGAAATGTTCATATCTATAAAGTGTGATTAGTGGCTAAAGGTTTTAAGCAGATTCAAGGAGTTGATTATAATGAAACCTTCTCGTCCGTCGCAATGCTAAAGTCTATTCGGATCATTCTAGCGATTGCTGCATATTTTGATTACGAAATATGACAGATAGATGTCAAAACAGCTTTCCTTAATGGAAACCTAAGTTAGGATGTGTACATTTCTGATCTTATATGTAGATGACATATTGCTAATCAGAAATGATATACCTATGCTAGAGTCTGTTAAGTCTTCATTGAAAAATAGTTTTTCTATGAAGGACTTAGTGTTAGCATTATGCCCTAGAGGCAATATAGAGATATTGTATGTGGCATACTATATTTATGAAATAAAGTTACTGTTCCTTGAAATAGATTGTCATTATGAATCAACAAGTACGTGACTTGTTCATGAGACTCGTAATGTGACTATTTCTAAATGATCCCTGATCAGATATAGGTCATATATAGAACATATATGACTGAGATCGGCATGTGTATTGATTAATGATCATGTCTCATGGATCATGTGTATGGAGATACTAACTCAATAACATAGACATGTGTTGGAGAACATATGTTAGATATACTCACTATGAGGCACTATTGAGATTCCACGTATCATCAGGTAGTCTCAGTAGTGTTTATGTAAAGTCCTTAGATCTGAGATCATCACAGTTCTCAACAGACGTACTAGCTTACTTTGAGTCCACCAAACACAACTCCGTAACTGGGAAGTTATAAAAGTAGTGTTCAGGTATGCTATGAAATATGTAGTGGGATGTGAGTGATCAAGATAGAATTTGCCCCTCCTTACGGGAGAGATATCTCTGGGCCCCTCGATGTAATGGATTATGAAAGTGCATGGCCATACCAACATGATTAAAAGTTAATCACAGGTTATAATCCAATACGGAGATCGAGCTATTGATAGGATGGCACAAATCTCACATTGTGCTCGATTGATATCATGAGACAAAGGGACATGTACATATAAAACATTACAAGGTTCACACGATATGATCTTTACATATACTTGGGTTAATATGCTTTACTAGAGGCTGCTGTTAACGGAATATGCAAAGGAGTTGCCATATGTTAACCAAGCTATGCGTGAACCTACAGGGTCACACACTTAACGGGTTGGAACATTTGATTCGAGTAGGATTTGAATTTGGCTCTATATAGATAGAGATCCAAACGGTTTGGATGGAGGTCCGAACAGATCAGATAGGGATCTGAGTACAGTCCTGGATGGGCCCGGTAGGGCCTAAGCTAGGACGTCTATATATATGAAGGTATAGGGCGCACGAAAGCTAAGCTTCTCCCTCACATGTTGATGCATTTTTCATGCTAAGTTATTAGCCACCAAGAGTAAACCCTAGCCACCACCTCTTGAGAGCCCGACCATCTCACCGACCGCTCGGGTGCTAGTACACCATTGGCCGGTGTTTCCACCATAGATGTGTGGATACCTGTAGAGGCACTGCTTGACTGCATCGCTCATCGGCAGCGGCGTCGCTGATTGGATCAGTGGCATCATTGACTCGAGTCCAAGCGAGGACTTCCTAACCAGATCATACAGTTCTGAAGGGCATCATCGGGCAAAGGTTTCTCGAGGGCATCATCGGGTGAAGGCTTCCCGAAGACGCTGATCGGCTGCTGACCACATCGGCACGCTTGAGTTAGATTGGATCACTACACCAACTCTCCTTCCATTGCACTGCATGCCTGAGGTAACGATCTATGGTCTCTCTCTAGCAAGATATCCTAGTACGCGTGGTAGAAATTTTTTGTTTTTGGCTAGCGTAGCCTCCACGTTCCCCAACAGTTGCTCCCATTCGACGTCCTTGTTTTCAGCATAGGATTCAGCGATCATGATCATCTTAGCCATCGAGGATGGTTTCTGCCTTACAAGCACTTAGTATAGCTTAGAGGGCGACTGGAGTCCCTCTTGGAAAAGGCGAATGACGTCATGGTTAGTGACATCAATGACAGCAATCCTCTTCTTCAAAATTTGGTGAATGTAGTTCCAAAGGAAATCATCCTCCCTCTAGCGAACCTACTGGAGGTCATAACGAGTGTAGGGCCTTTGCCAAGTCCACTTGTCATTGGAGATGGAGACCTCACTGAGAGCCACTTGATGGCGGAAGTGGGCAGCATGACGGGGAGGTAATTTGCCATAACATGTTCATCCCCCTAGCCACATGGTTGGCCGTGTAGTATAGCTTTCGCCACTGAGCCAGATCAGTCTTGCCCTCATTTGGATCAATGCTGGTCGAGTGAAAGCTCTTCAGCCACCTGACCTGTCAGAAATACTCGGTGAAGGCAAAGAACTCATTATGTTCAGGTCAGTGGTGGCTGAGTCTTGGGGTGTCTTGATCCTGGTGATCGTGATCTACACGATGGACCTCTGAATGAGCTCTCTGTTGGTCCATCGAGTGGAGTCATCATGGCGGTTGCTCCTAATCCTTTCTAGGATCTCACACGCATCTCCATCACAGCAGCTCCGTTAGTGCTCGGAGCACGCTTGCTAGTGGTCCTAACTATCAATTTCCTTCCCTTGGTTCCTTTGGTGGGAAGTAGAATGTGACCGACCTGAAGCAACTAGCTCGTTGAGCTAGATGGCGGCATCTTGAGTTAGTGCCCTAGCCTTCTAGAGCTCCAGCCACAAGATTGGCCATCGGAGTCTTGAAGACCCTCTAGCCCTTGAATTCGATGGTGAACTCTTCGGCGAGGTTGCGGTGCATGCCATCCTCCTAAGTGGCCACACCTTATTGATCTCGGTGAGAGTCACGGTCAGTGTTGTGGTCAGCATGCCTCCTACGTCCGCTGCTTGTGGACTCGACATCGTTGTTGGCACCCTGAGGGTCGGAGGTAGTGGCAATTATGATGAGATTGGTCGGAAGCCCGAAGTTGGACAACCGAGAATTGCTCTCAGGCCCGTCTTGGGGCTCCACTGCAACCTAGCGGCGTCAGACAACATGCCCTTTCTTGCAAAGTTCTTCGATTGTTTGTAGGATCAAAACCTTCATGGTGAGGTCGACTACGTGAAAGCGTGGTTAATAACGACTAGACGTGCGGGTGTAGCGATTGCAAGGTTACGATCGCTGATCGAAAGCCTTAAAAAGTGAACGTCCACTCGTCGCCTCAATCAAACCTATCAGAAGATCGGGCCACTAATCGCATCAAGTGCACATCATGCGCCATCATCGGCCGTCGCCTCACCGCCGTCGGCCGCTGCCACGCCACCTTCGCAAGCCTATTAGTTAGATCGCAAACCTCCTTGTGTCAATCGCCCTGCACCACTAGCCTCCTTGCTTCAGCCGCAAACCTATTGAGGAAATCTTGTGATAACCAAACAAAAAAAAGAAAAGGAGTGCAGAAATTTCTGTTTTGCGCATCGTTCGGTAAAGCAGCCATAACTTTTACATACGGACTCAGAGTTAGGTAAATAAGTACATTCCGAAGATCTACAGGCAAGCATGTTCTTTACTTTTGGGTAGGCCTTGGGAATATGATAAAGATGTTTTGCACCGTGGGAGAACAAACACATATACTTTCACCCACAATGGTAAGAAGATAGAATTGATACCAATGACCCCTGCTGAAATTTTAAAAGATGATGTAGCACGAGCTAAACAAGCAAGAAAATTGAGTGAATCAAAATCTAAAAATCAACAAGTAGCTAAAGATGTCATTCCATCTAAAAGGGAGAAGATTGAGTCACATGTGAGGAAAGACATAGTTAAATTGAAAGGTGCTTCCATGTTAGCTACTAGATCTAAAATTTCTGAATTAATTAACTATGAACCTGTTTGTTATGCTTTGATTTGCAAAGAGGTTTTCTTTACACTTGATGAATTGATGACCTCTTTATCTCCTGTTATTGCTAAACTTTTACATGAGTTTTCTGACGTGTTTCCCACTGACGTACCTCTGGGATTGCCACCTATGAGAGGAATTGAGCATCAGATTGAATTGATTCCGGGAGCAACGTTACCAAACCGTGCACCGTACAGGACCAACCCTGAAGAGACTAAGGAGATTCAGCGCTAAGTGCAAGCCCTGCTCAACAAAGGATACGTACGTGAGAGTCTTAGTCCTTGTACTATTCTAGTTATTTTGGTACCTAAGAAGGATGGATCATGGCGCATGTGTGTCGACTGTAGAGCCATCAATAACATAACTATTCGGTATCGCCACCCTATTCCTCGATTAGATGACATGCTTGATGAATTAAGTGGCTCTGTTGTGTTTTCCAAAGTGGACTTGCGTAGTGGCTACCACCAAATAAGAATAAAATTGGGTGACGAATTAAAGACTGCATTTAAAACTAAATTTGGTTTGTACGAGTGGTTAGTAATGCCTTTCGGTTTAACTAATGCACCTAGTACATTTATGCGAGTAATGAATAAAGTTTTACGCAATTTTATTGGACGATTTGTGGTAGTATACTTTGATGACATACTGATTTACAGCAAGTCTCTAGGTGAACACAAGGAACATCTACGTGCTATTTTTATTGCTTTAAGAGATGCACGTTTGTTTGGTAACCTCGAGAAGTGCACATTCTGCACAGATCGAGTTTCTTTTCTTGGTTATGTTTTAACCCCACAGGGCGTTGAAGTTGATGAGACCAAGATAGAAACAATCAAGAGTTGGCTGACTCCTAAAACAGTTACATAGGTGCAGAGTTTCCTCGGATTAGTTGGATTCTACTGACGGTTTGTGCAGGATTTTAGCACCATTGCTGCCCCCATGAATGAGCTCACAAAGAAAGGCGTTCCTTTCCAATGGGGACAAGCACATAAAGACGCTTTCAACCTGTTGAAAACAGAATTGACCCATGCACCACTGCTCCAACTTTCTGATTTCGGTAAGGTTTTTGAACTTGAGTGTGATGCAAGTGGAATTGGGATTGGAGGAGTGTTAACACAAGAAGGTAAGCCGATCGCATATTTTAGTGAAAAGTTATTAGGAGCTAGTTTGAACTATTCTACTTATGATAAAGAATTGTATGCTTTAGTTCGGATATTAGAAACATGGCAACATTACCTATGGCCCAAGGAGTTTATTATATATTCAGACCATGAATCATTGAAACATATTAGAAGTCAGGGAAATCTTAATAAACGGCATGCTAAATAGGTAGAATTTATTGAATCATTTTCATACATCATTAAGCATAAGAAAGGTAAAGACAATGTAATTGCTGATGTTTTATCTAGATGTTATACCATGTTGTCTCAGCTTGACTATAAAATCTTTGGATTATAAACGATAAAGGATTTATATGCCACTGATCTTGATTTTAAAGAAGCATTTGCACATTGTCGAGAAGGAAGGACTTGGAATAAATACACTCTGAACGATGGGTTATTATATCGCACTAACAAATTATGTGTTCCGACAAGCTCTGTTCGTCTTTTGTTTTTGCAGGAGGCGCACGGAGGGGGATTAATGGAACATTTTGGAGTGAAGAAGACAAAAGATGTGCTGGCCACTCATTTCTTTTGGCCAAAAATAAGACGAGATGTTGAGCATTATGTTGCTCGATGCAACACCTGCAATAAAACTAAGTCCTGCCTCAATCCACACGGCCTTTACATGCCTCTACCTGTTCCTAGTATTTCTTAGGAAGATATTTCTATGGATTTTGTTTTAGGATTACCTTGAACTAAGAAGGGAAGAGATAGTGTATTTGTTGTAGTGGATAGATTCTCAAAGATGGCTCATTTTATCCCTTGTCATAAGAGCGACGATGCTACAATAGTTACTGATTTGTTTTTCAGGGAAGTCTTTCGTCTTCATGGTGTGCCACGTATAATTATTTCTGATCGTGATACGAAGTTTCTAAGTCACTTCTGGAGGACATTATGGCAGAAATTGGGGACGAAACTACTGTTTTCTACCACATGTCATCCCCAAACTGATGGTCAAACTGAAGTAGTGAACCGTACATTGTCAATAATGTTGAGAGCTATTTTGAAGACCAATTTGAAGATGTGGGAAGAATATCTACCACACGTAGAGTTCGTTTACAACCGATCACTACACTCTACCACAAAGATGAGTCCATTCTAGGTGATATATGGTTTTAACCCTCATGTGCCTATTGATTTATTATCTTTACCATCTTCTGAGAAAATGAATTTTGATGCTAAAACACGTGCTGAATTTGTACTTAAATTACATCAAACAACTAAAGAACATATAGAACGTATGAATGCAAAGTATCAAATTGCTGGTAATGAAGGTAGAAAAGAAGTTATTTTTGAACCAGGTGATTTGGTATGGTCACATTTACGAAAGAATAGGTTTCATGATTTGTGTAAATCAAAATTAATGTCTCGTGCTGCTGGTCCTTTTAAAGTGCTTGCAAAGGTAAATGATAATGCATACAAGATTGAATTGCTTGCAGATTATGGTGTGAGCAATATTTTTAATGTCGCTGACTTGAAACTCTACCTGGGCGAAGAAATTGACGTTGAGTCGAGGATGACTCCAAATCAAGAAGGGGAGGATGATGAGGACATCACTGCTAAGGATACAACCACACTGGATTACCAAAGACTGATGACTCGTGCTCAAGTTCGTCAATTAAACTGTCAGGTGAATTCGTTCCTCGTTACTCAAACAAGTCCTTCTATGAGTGGAATACTACTAAGTTTGGGTTATGATTGTATTATACTTAGGAAGATCGGAGAAGAGACAGTGGATCGGATAGCCGAGTGGACAAAAGGAGATCAAGACTGCCGACCAGGCACTCGGGAGATGGCATGTTCAGAACACCGACCGTGACGATCGGGAAATCGCCGAGTCCGACTACCAGACCAGTCGGGAGTCGGACTACCAAACCAGTCGGGAGTTGGCTTCAGATCAATTCGAGTTGGAGTCCTAATAGGTTATTCGAGTCAGTCTTAGGTTTATGGTTTATTTTTGAGTCCTACTAGGATACGGCCCACGTTATAGACGGTATCTCACCTTTTTGTAACTCTATAAATAGTTAGCCACCGTCATTGTTAGACTTGGGTTTTGCTTAAATTATTCTGCCATTGCAGTTTCGCTGTAGATCAGTTTGTAGAACCCCAAACTTCGAGCTCTTCATATTAATATCAGCAATCCAGATTGCGTTTACCTTGTTCTTGCAAAGTTCTTCGATTGTTTGCAGGATCAAAACCTTCATGGTGAGGTCGACTACGTAAAAGCGTGGTTGATAATGACTAGACGTGTAGGTGTAGCAATTTCAAGGTTATAATCGCTGATCGGAAGCCTTAAAACGTGATCGTCCACTCGTCGCCTCAATCAAACCTATTGGAAGATCGGGCCACTAATCGCATCAAGTGCACATCATTATCTGTGGTGGTGGTTAAATATCGGGATGCGTTGTTATCTAAGCACCATGGTCAACACAGAAATATGGAGTCAAGAGATTTATATTGGTTCGGGCCTTCATGATGATAATAACCATACGTCTAGTGTTTTGGTATATTATAGATTGGATGTTAACTAAGAGAGCCTGAAAGCATACCTTTGGAGGGGGTTCCTCACTCCCTTTATATAGTCAAGGGGCGAGGTGTACAAAATTAGGACTTCTATCTGAGTAGGTTTCCCAGATATTAGGAATTATGTACCAAACTCTAGTCTATCTTCTATTTACAAGGATATATGTATATATTTGTCTCTAATATATCTTTGTGTCCAACCTCCTAATATGGTGTGAAGCTTCCTTATCAGAAACAAACTCCTCTTTATGGACCATAGCAGACACCCAAATTTGCTAGGCCCACTCTCGGTCTAGACTACTAACTCTCGGGGTACATGGTGGTCATATCCCTGCCTTTCCTAGAAGGCGGTTTTTGACGATGGGAATTAAGAGCTTCAAGCCATCGAGGATGGTGAGGAAGTGGGTTAACCCTTTGTCAATATTTTACTCCCTCTGGTTGGTGCACTCAAACTCGATCACCTGTTGCTCCGTCGTGTTATGGCTAAAGTATCGCCAGTGCTCACCTCCCTCTAGCAAGTGTGGGCCCGGCCATGCTGCCATGTCCTCACACACATCCACCACCACGCTTGGACGATGATGAGAAAAACAACAAAGGTCCCACGCACCCTCGCATGACTGCCTTCATGCCTCCTCACCCCAATTAGCCCCCACTGTGGTCAGCCACAGTGCCCTCTGATCGGTCCCTGCATAGCTGCCGTTGGCCCTAGCACTAGCCCCTACTAGGCCCCATCGGCTCCTAGGCGCCCGCTGGCCCCCACTGGCCCCCTCGCTGCCGATGCCTCCCCGCAACCCCACCTCTCTCATCTTCATAGTTACCCCCCGTGCATCTCAGGTAAATAGGTATACCCGTGAGTATACGGCGCCCACGGGCGGTGAGTCTGGGTACGCGATTTTACCCATCACGTGTAACGGGTACGAGCATTAAAATATTTCATGAGTACGGGTATGTGTATGCACTACTTGTGCCCGTGATACCCAATTGCCACCCCTAGGTTGCTTCGGTAGTGGACCCGATGGGCTCGATCGACAACGGTGACATCATATTGGATGTTTTATGTTCAGCAGTGAAGAGTGCCAGCACGTGGGATTGGGGATTGTAGGAGGTGGACGAAGATGATAGGTGGGATCCATGCGTCAGTGATAGAAAAATTGAAGCTGGTTGAGACTAGCAGGTGGGCCAATGGGCGGATGGGGCTTTCTATTAGCTAGAGAAAGAGAGAGGTGGGTACGAGATTGGATTGACATGTGGGGACCACGTGTCAGGGAACGATGGGTAGGCAGAGGGAACGAGTCGTGCGGCTAACAGGCTGTGAAATCTAAAATTTTGTGAATTTTCTATACTAGCTAGAAAATTCCTATAAATTTTAAAAAATCCCTTAAATTATTTTGTGACTTTGAAAATTTATTAAAAATTTTCCAACCCAAATTTGAATTGTTTTATTAAGAATTTTTGTTGTGGGCATTTTCAATCACTTTTATTTTTCAAATAAGGTTTTCTTTTAATTCATTTTCATTAATAATTGAATTTCAGGGTGTTACTGTGTGCTTGTGGTTGTGGTGGTCTCTATCGTTGTCGCCAATGGTGTTGTTCTTGATGGGGATTACCGTTGTGACGTGCCACATCTTCTATAGGTCTTGTTTTGGAGGCCCAATCTCGGTGAGGATTTTGACTCAAACCCTGGAGAAATTCTGGCCCGAGGCTTTGATTTCCGTTGGTCCACGGTGGCCCTTTGGATGCTAGATGTGCCAAAATTTCCATTGGTCACTGGAGCCTATTCCTAGTGGATCCACAGGGAGAGAAAAAACTCCTCACGTGTGATTCTTTTCACCGTGTGCGCTGCTTCGTGGTTCGTGCAGGCGCCGCTGCTTTCCTCTGCCGAAGCGCCCGTTGGCTGCTCGCCCTCACCGACCCCTACGTCACCATCGACATCTCCAAGCCTGGCAACAGCGTCACTACTCTGGTGAAGGCATACCTGAATCCTGATCGGCATGTGCTCGTAGGAGGCCATCGCTACTTCGCCGCTGCCACCACCAATCGTCACCCGCCGCTAACTAGATCCACCCTTCGCTGGTCAGATCTAGCCACCGACCACCACAAAATCATTAGGTATGTAATCTCCAGGTCTATTTTTGTGCTTCTCCTCCCGATTGGCTGCCATCGCTGGCTTGGTGTTGCACTTGGACTGAAGCGCTGCTACTTGCCGGTGACAATGACAACCAAGGGCAAAAATTTAGGGGCAATTTAGATGAGTGGAACCGGCAATAGAGAATCCTAAGGTAGCTTGTCATAGTTTTCCATAACTGAAGTATGTGTGTGTTGTTTGCACCCCTTGACTGTTCTGATGCAGTTGAAAGTTTTATATCAGATACTGGAAGCCAAATTTGACACTTCTTATGGAAAGTAAACTGTGGCCAAACCTCATTTTGTTTCACTACCACAGAAAAGCACTTTAGTGACGGGTAATAACCTACATTAATGACGAGCATGTCTTTCATCACTCTTATCACGTCAGTAAAACCCTATCATTAGTGACGGTTAAACACCCATTACTAAAGGGTCCCTCCAGGTCTACATCACGTCTGGCATGACTCCATTTAGTGACAGCTGAACATTGTAACCCATCACTAAAAGGCACACTATAGTGATAGGCGACACTTTCCACCCGTCACTATAGGGTATCTTTAGTGATGGGTCTCAATAGCCACCCGTCACTAAAGGAGGTCATGTCGGCCGTGACGTGGACCTAGACAAACCCTTTAGTGATGGGGCATAACTGATACCTATCACTATAGGGAACCTTTAGTGCTTGGTATTTATTTAGACCCATCACTAATATTATGGTCATATTATAAAACATAATTTTTTTAGGCTTCATCCTGAATCAAACCTAGGATTTCACAGCCAATATTGTACATTGCAAACAACACAGAATTTATCACAGAATACCATCATCACAAAGTGTATTGCATAAACAAAGCATACATCACAAATTGTATTGCAAACATCACAGAATTCACCAACTGTTACAAGTCATATTACATCACAAGTTCACAACCAACAAACACTAAGTCGAGGTATTACAATGGAAAGCACCCTTTGAATAGATGACTTGCTGTATTAAGAATGTCGCTAGCCATGAACAGATGGCCTGCAAGTCATTCTCACGGAGATTATCTTCAGGTATGTTGAATTCCTGCAAAATGAGTTTTTTACATTAGTCGATGTTTACATAAGTGAAAAATAAATTCAACACAGCAACAAAGTACAAGATAATATCTTATGATCAGCGATTTTAGATCTACTATCTTTAGGGCCAACATCAGATGGTATGTGACATAAAACCCGCATTGGTTTCTAAGAGGTTGAGTGTAGCACTGTTATGGAAATACACGATTAGTTTGGACGACACATTTAATTTAGAAAAGGCAAACATTTAGAGACTTACCGGCACTACGGTTTTATGCACCAACTATCGGTGTTCCGTTACGTTTGATGTCCCAATACCAACACCGAAAGCTCTGTAATAAGGTACAACAAAATTGAGTTAAGCGAGAACAGATTAAAAGTTGAACTGGTAATAAAGTAAAGAAAACCTTGCTCGTCGATTACACTTCTGATTACCGAGTAGTCCCTCTCGGTGCGGTCGCCATTCGGTCCTAACGGTCTTATCGAGTCAATATATCATACAATGTTCCACTTAGGGGCGAAGAGTAGCAGGACCCAATGTCCTCCCAAGTAGTGTACGCCCATTAAGAAATCTCCTCTTCTGGTGCATAGGGAGAAAAACTTAGGTATTCCACACATGAATCCCTGTTGATATTGATGGTTGCCATTGCTAACAGTTGTGGGTCAAGAAATTAGAATGGTTGCTTCTGGCATTCTTGCCACATTAGCCTGCAGATAGAAAAGAGTAATTAATACCACATAATTACGTGTCGACTTTAATTGAAAGACTGGGTTAAGTGATTTACAATGTCCAGTACCATAGCAAACTAACGTCGAGGGCATCTATGTTGAAAAGATCATATAGATCCTCGAAGCGAAGCAAAAAATAGCCGTCACTAGTCCTGAAATGCTGCTCCGTGTACATGACAACAATTGAACTTTTGTTGTTGTTGCAGTCAGTTAGATAGAATGCATGTAGGTCTATTATGGATTGCCTATCCTTCCTTAGCAGATCTTGAGAAAGTAGAGGCTTGCCAACTTGGTACTTAGGTTGTGCCTGATTCTAAGTCAACACCACATTAGGCTTCTTAACTTTTTTGGACTTTTTGGCGATGGTCTTCTTTGTTTTGGTTTTTGTGACCATTGGCTTTTCAGGCGGTGGCCATTTTACCTTTCTCGATGGCATTAGGAGGTTGAGCAACAGGTGTAGCAGGAGGTTGAGCTGCAGGAGGTTGAGTACAAGCCTAGCTTGCAGAAGTCTCGGGATCGATAATAATATGATGTCGGTTCTATTGTACCATTGATAGAAGTGCATCGCGTAGATTGTTGGTTTCGTCATTTGGAGAAATAGGTAGTGCGATGTTTTCTGCATTAGGGTGCACATATTTGATAAACACCACTGCATATCCCTCCTTTATTGGTATAGTGTGTAGCTCATGCACATATGGGTAGACCACACCCTTTGCCACCTCAATCTAAAACCCCGCAGGCTTTAAGATAAGTGAGCACGGGGTGGGTTCAGTGAGTTGGTCAATCGTGTCTTGCATACCGCTGCGAGATTGGGGGGTCACTTCTACTTGCTTAACCACTCTTGAAATATTGCTGCTCTTTCTGACACATGCGGGGCTATCCAATGTAGGTTCAGCTAAAAGGACAATACCCTGTAGAGCTAATGTCCTCATGAGATCTGAATAAAGATCCGTCTTGATTCTCTGTGTCAGCACTTCCACATCGATTCCCCTAGACCTTCTTCACTTTTTGCACATGTCAGTGTTGTCAGGGAAACCATCCTTCTAGCTTTGCGATCATGAGACGCCTCATACGTGACTAGGGTGCTCTGGATTTCTGAGAGCACTTGTTTGCTCATCCTGCTCCCACACGGCTGTGAAGGATCCTTGTGACGCCTGCACGGCCAGATCTCTCACCTTTTGAGCTACTAACGTTGTTTCGCTCGAGGTCCACGTGACTTCACCGCACTCTGTCAGTCTCTCTTAGGCCCTTAGAAATGATTGTGCTCTACCAGAAAACTATTACTACGGATTTTCTTTGCCCTCACTGGCCATCTTGGCATCTTCGGCCAACCACTCATCTTTATTCCCCACATAACCAGTTGTGCCAAGGTTGTGGGGTTGCTTATTCTTAGCCAAAGCTCCTTCTTCGTAGAGCTTTCTTCATCTTTACAAATTGGTCCCAGTCCTCCTTTTTTAGGTATGGGTACTTTATGAAGGGCTCGAGGTCTTTGGTGACAAAGTTTAAAATAAGGTTGCTTTTATGAGATCTCTGTAGCTTGAATATCATCTTCATCACAGTCCTTAATATTGTCTTCTTGGTATTCTCGGGAAACTCAAGGAAATTGTTGATCTCGTCGTTAAAAAGTACCATCTTCTGCTCTCGACTGAGATCATAGAACTTCCTTAGGGTCAACGGGACCCTCTCCCGTGCAATCAGTCCTACAAGCTTCCTCAGCCGTTGTAAGGCCACTTTATCTTTTGGCAGGCCATCGCTGTCTACTGCCTTGATGGTTAGCTTGTCCGTCAGCCACTTTGCTTGTGACCTTGGCTTCTTCATTGCTAGCTCAACCTCGTCGGTGGAGCTAGAAGACTCAGAAGAGGAATGGGTAGACATCTAAACATTAAGATAAGGGAGACCTTAATGTTTCATTACAAAAAATGTACGATCGAATGACGCTAGACTTTGAGCACTAATAGCCAAGGATAGGTCCTAAATCCCATCCAGGGATGTGTGGACCACGTAGCTGGACCCCGTGGTCTCGTACGGTTCCAAAGAGAATTTCGACACCATCTCCCCATTGTTCTCCAAATACACGTCTTGACTTAGGGTTGCGAGGGTTGTGTATCTAGAGAATAACAGGGAGACACCACAGAAACTCTCTCTAGAACCATACAGGACCATGGGGTCTAGCTACGTGGGCCGCACATCCCTGGATTGTCCAAAGTGCGTGGACAATTTGTGAGCGTCTTCCTATAAATATGACCAGTTGCCTGGTCATATTTATAATCCACACTCCCAAACGGGAGACAACGTAATCGGTTACGTGACTCTAACTCATTCTTTAAAATTTGTTTAGAAGGAGGTAAGAAGCAAGAGACTCTTGAAAAACTAAAATAAAATAATATGAATTCTCTGAATACAATGAAATATGAATGTAACTTAGAACATTAATTTAAAAAGTGAAATGAAAAGAATGTAACGAGTACAATGTTATAACGGAGGTACACACAATATAAAATTTAATAACCATAGGAATGTAACATTGAACATGAATTTCTAAACTGAAACAATTTCTTTGTGACAACATAAACATAACCTACATTACGTTGGACATGATTGCTCTCAGATGTCGGGCTGCCAACTTAATGGCCTCCTCGCCACTAGGCTATAATTTAATTCACAGGTGTGTGTGATAACTAATTCATTAAGCAATAATAGTAAGTAATAAATAGTAGCAATAATAGCAAGCATATAATGAAAAGCACATAATGAAATAACATTGCATGAATAAAATATAGGAATAATAATATTAGCACATAATATAAGATCATTGCATGAACAAACGTGTCAAAACAAAAAAATAAGCCTAATTGTCACACACATTCTTATACTAATAGCCTTATCTTCATTGAACAAATATTCATAAATTATCCACAAAGCAACATATTCACAAATTATTCACATATTCACAAACTCACAAAGTAATAAGTAACAAACCCTAGCCATGTCGGAGGAGGAGGAGGTGGAGGAGGACCTTAGGAGGAGGAGGAGATGCAATACGAGGCGGTGGCGAATAGGGTCAGCCACGCGTGACGAAATGGATGGCGGAATGGAGGCCACGTGCGACGGAACGGAGACCATGCGAGACGAAATGGACGGCCAGGACAGAACGGATGCTAGGACAGAAAGGAGCACGGGATGGAACGGTGGGGCCAGTGAGGAGCACGACCAAGGCGGCGATGATGAGAGCTAGGGTTAGGGTTGTGCGTGAAATGAAAGCATGTGATTCACTTCGGGCCCTGCATATTTATAAGCGGGAGTCATCAGTGATGGGTGGTAGTTACCGTCCATCACAAATAACTTATCATCAGTGACGGGCGGTAGTTACCACACATCACTGATGGTCAGGGGCACCACTACTACAGAAAACCATATTGGTGACAGGTAATAACCTTTATTATACTGCTATCGTTGTCCTCCACTTTTATGGCCGTTGTGGTCTTCACATCACAAAAGTTATTATAAAATTTAGCCATAACAGTCAATTGGGCCTGTCCCATTGTTATTACCACATAGTCCCCTTCTGTTAGGCCGGCTCTTTGACTAAATGTGGGCCATCCTTTGTAGAGGCATACCCTGCCTCCATAGCTCGTAACCTCAACCTCACTAGTGCACCCATCTCTTGTTAATATCTTAAGGGTGTCACTAGCGTGAATGTTATTGATATCGCCAAAGTTTTTGTTAGAAACTATAATAGTAAGATAATATAGCACCAGTTTGTTAGTTTTATTACCACATAAACAGAATATGCAATGTACAATATATAAACCTGGTGATGCTCGCCGTGGACATAATGATTGATCTTTATGAGATAATTGTTAGGAACATAAGTTGGTACCATAGGGATCCGCCTACTACTGCAAGCACGTTGTTTGGCGGAAGTACCCTATTGATCACTTGGGAGGCTTGCCATGTCCCTAATTCATGTTATATTTGACAACGATGAAAAAAGTATAATAATACTTGCGTAAACCCTAATAAAAAACTAAATATTATGTGTGACACACATCCTCATACTAATAGCCTACTCTTCATTGAGCTATTCACAAAGCAACATATTCACAAAGCAACATATTCACAAAGCAACATATATATTCATAAAGCAACATATTTATAAAGCAACATATTCACAAAGCAACATATATATTCACAAATTAACAAACCCTCATACTAATAGCCTTCTCTTCATTGAGCTATTCACAAAGCAACATATATATTCACAAATTAACATATTCATAAAGTAACATATATATTCACAAAGCAACAAACCATACCCTCTACGGAGAAGTAGGAGTAGAAGGAGTAGGAGGAGGAGGAGGTTGAGGAGGACCTTAGGACGAAGATGCATGAGACGAGGCGGCGGCGAGGAGGGTCGGTGACGGAAGAGGAGACCGGCGGAGGAGGCCATGGTGGGATGGAGACGGGCAGAGGAGGCCACGACGGCGGAGGAGAACGACGATGGAACACGTGGAGCGCGACGGCAGAACGACGGCGGAGGAGAACGCATGGCCGCTAGGGATTAGGGTTCTGCGTGATATGAAAGCGTTCTGTTGGCGCCACCTATTTATATACATCATTAGTGACGGGTGATAGTTTCCGCCCGACACTAATGATCTAGCCATTAATGACGGGCGGAAACTACCTCCCGTCACTAGATAAGTAGTGATGGATGGTAGTTTCCACCCGTCACGTATTCTTCGACCCATTAGTGACGGGTGGTAATTCGACCCGTCACTAATGGGGGTGCCTCCTCTTTAGTGACAGGCCATATTATGACCCGTCACAAATAAGGCAACATCACTGACACGTCAAAAATGGTCCGTCACTAAAAGTGTATTAGTGACGCGCATCATTTATCCGTCAGTAAAACTCCGTCACTAAACACTGTTTTTGTGGTTGTGCACTTAGCACAACACTTGTGCGGTCACCTATACAAGTGACCGCACAAGTGTTGTGCCAATTGTTCAAGGACGCCATGGATCAGTTTATATGGAATGAAGCCTGGTCCGATGCATCCACACACCGGTGGATGCATCGAGCTAGACAACATCCATCATAACCCTCCATGGCCAAGAAAGAAGAGAAGTAGGAGAAAAAACTTTAGTGTTTTGAAGTCAAAATGCAGGCAGCCGGTGTATTTAAAGGGGCTACACTAATGGCAATTAATGGTGCCATCTACTTATCTCCACTAACTGCCTGCAGCAATGAGATATAGTAGTGTTTTGCCAAATTATTAGTGACGGGCGGCACATAATGCCGTCACTGTTGCTAAGTCATCAGTGTCGGGCAACCACTACCGCCCATCACTAATGACCAGTAGTGGTGGGCAGTACTTGTCACCCATCACTAATGCCAATCGTTAGCAAATCATCAAATGTGACATTAATTATTCTCCACTGAGCAGAATCTACTGGGTGTCATATCATTGAGTCATTCTTACGACCCTCTTTCTGCCACCTAAGATGTTTAGACTCATTTGCATTTGTAAACATCCACTTCAGACGGGGGATTACAGGGAAATACCATATCACCTTCCTTGAAACTTTCCTTCTCTTGCACCCATCGTCCAGTTCATCATCGTCTTTTCTATTCTTGAATCGATGTGTCTCACATGTTGGATGTCTGTCATGGTCTGCATACTCTTCACGAAACAGAACACTATCATTTCTACATACATGTATTTTCTCTATGTCCAATCCTAGAGGACATATGATCTTCTTAGCATCGTACACGATGGTAGGCACCTTATTCTCTTCTAGCACCAGGTCCCTCAGCAAATTCAGTAATGTTTTAAAACTCACATCGGACCATCTATATGTCGCCTTCATTTGTAACAATGTTAGGACAATATATAAGACCGTGTGCTTCTCTTTGCAGCCAGGATAGATCGGTGTTTTTGAGTCTCAAACAAGTTTTTAGAATTGGACAAACTCTCCTTTAGAATATGCAACTTATTCCTCTGCATCACGCACCATTTGATCAACATTCTCCACTATATCAGTATACTTATCTTTATTAATTCCTAATATATTATTGTCGCTCATGTAATCTATATCATCAGCCCCACCTTCATCTTTACTACCATCGGAAACAATCTGATCTACTTCATCATTGTTTCTCCTTCTTCGCTATGCTTGTTCCATATCTAATATCCCTCCTTGAATACATGTCTTAGCAAATGGTCGTAGACATATTCTGAATTTGGAAACTTCATTTCGTTCTTACAGTCATAACTTGGACACCACATTGCAGTCTTTCCTTTAGTTTCTATGTCTGCTCTAGCTGTACTCATAAAAGACTTCACCCCACTCAGGTATTCATTACAAGTATGACAATCAAGATACATCTAGCTCCTTATTGTTGGCATCTACAAATTTATCAAAAAACAACTATCATATCCAAATTTATGACTTGCAGCAATTAAAGCATGCTTTGGGCACAAATAGGCAAGGATAGGTCATAAATCCTATCCGGGGATGTGCGGACCACGTAGATGGACCCCGTGGTCCTGTACAGTTCTAGAGAGAATTTCGACAGTATCTCCCTACTGTTCTCTAAATACACGTCTTGACTTGGATCGAGAGAGTTGTGTATCCGAAGAACAATAGGGAGACACCACCAATACTCTCTCTAGAACCGTACGGGACTATGGGGTCTAGCTACATGGGCCGCATATCCCTAGACTGTCCAAAATGTGTGGACAATTCGGGAGCGTATTCCTATAAATATGACCAGTTGCCTGGTCATATTTATAATCCAACATTCCCAAACGGGAGACGACATAATCGGTTACGCGACTCTAAAAACTCACCATGCATTTATATTATATTATAATATATTAAAATTTGTAACAAAATTAATTCATAGCAAAGATCCATTAGTTGTTAATTCACTAATTATTTCACTTTGTTCAACCTATATATATATATATTAGAAAAATACGGTGGTGCATTAATATTGGAGAAAAAAATATACCTTCGGACGGACGTTGGTGCTAGCGGCGGTGCCGAGCGGTGCACCGGAGTATGTAATAGTGCGGGTCGCCATCCCCAGGCATGCACGTGGTTGGCTGACCGGTAGCTACGGGACTTAACTATGGTCGATCGGCAGTTATGGGACAAAAGTGAAGTCGGCAGCGGGTAGGAGCAATAAGTGTGGAGCTCGATGGAGCTAAGCTCGTGCGCCGCTTAAATACTTATCATTACTGACGGTTATCGCTAAAAACACGTCATTAATAGTGACCTTAGGGTTGCGGGCTCTTTAGTGACGCAGATAAAATAACACACGAGCTAGCGCCCTGAAGGCCGCACCAGCCATCAGCCTCTCCGTTACACACCCCGCACGGCGTATTCGCTAGCAGCACAGCATCCTACTTCGTCGCTGGTCCCGCCCGCACAGCCGCACGTGATGCCCTGCTCCGCACGGCACCGTCGGCCAACCTGTCGTGCCAGCCTGCACGCGCCAGTTGCCCCGCAGTACCGGCCACGCGCCTGCACATGCCGGCTCACACTGCCGTC
>KE371518.1:608653-622355 GCA_000418225.1 Zizania latifolia | reverse complement strand
TGCTCCCACTGCGCCGCGCCGTGCCACGAGCTCGCCGCGCCTCTGCTCCCACGCCGCGCCGCGCTGAGTCTGCTGCACGCCGGTGGCTAGGATAGGCCAGTGGGGAGAGAGAAGGAAGGAGAAAGGTGGCTGGTGGTGAGAGTTTGGGAGAGAGGAGGTGGGAGGAGCAAGAAGGTGGGAGGACAAAACACCTAAACTTTGAAATTGATTTGCAATTAGCTCAAAATCCTCAAAGTTTTCAAGGGATGGCTAGCCCTTATATAGCCACCATGGACCAACACAAATGACTCAAATACCCTCTTCGCGAAGGTTCAATACAGACTCCGGCCTTTGGGGCAAAAACGTAAAATAACCCTACAGATATTATTCGGTGCCGATGCTTTTCGTAGCAGCTACGACACCGCTAACTTTGATGCCAGTCACACTTTTCCTTTAGGAGTTGATGGTTTTAAGCCGAAGCCGTCAAAGCGTCCGTCGCCTCTGCACCGTGCACCCGGATTGGATCGATCTGACCCCACAACTCCTCAGCCCGGCGGTCGGTCGTCCGTGTACCTGAGTCGCACCGGTCGACACCACGACGGATCACGTCTGCTTGTCGCTTCTGCTCCATGCATCCGGATTGGACTTGCAAGTCCTCGTGACCCCTTTGTCCGACGAACGTCCGTCCGTGTACCTGAGTCACACGCGAGCTTCATCACGACAAGTCACTGTGCCTCCCCTCGGAGGACTTCTCCTCATCTTCATCTCTCCCATTGACAATCACTCATCATCCCTATGGTATTCACCATGGCTCCTCAATAGTTTTTATCTACCATTTATGGGTCACAATGTGATGAGGACAAGCTTTAGTTCTTGTGGTTAACATAAAAAGTTTCATTTATGATATACAATTTATGAGTATGCTTCTTTGGTATTGTATGTATATGTTTAACAATTTACATGTTTGCGTACACCTTTGAGGATTGAAATGATCAAGTGTATGTATATGTTTGAGAGTTTATAATGTATCTTGGCTTACAATTTTTGTATATAATTTTTAGTACAATTCTTTGGCAGTGTATGTATATGTTTGAGTATATCTTTGAGTGTAAGCAATGATGGATTCTTTAAAAGTGTATGAGCTTTTGACTTCTCGATACTAATGTAATATGATTATGTTATTCTTCTGGCTCTACCCGTCTAGCTGCATCCGCTCGTATCGATACATTCAAAATATTTAGTTTTGTTTATTAGGGTTTACACAAGTATTATTGTACTTTTTCACCATTATCAAACATAACATGAATTAGAGACATGACAAGCCTCTCAAGTGATCAACAAGGCACTTCTGCAAGACATCGTGCTTCTAGCAGTATGCGGCTCCCTATGGTATTATTTTACTTTTTTCTCTCATGTACTGCAAGTGCTATGTTTAGTTATAGTAATCCATGCCAACAATATAGGTATCGACTTATGTTCCTGATAGTTGCCTATTGAAGATCAATCATTATGTTCACGACGGGTGTCACCAGGTTTATACATTGTACATTGCATATTGTATTTATGTGGTTATAAAACTAAGAAACTAATGCAATATTATCTCACTATTATAGTTTTTAACAAAAAGTTTTGGTGATATCCATAACATTCACGCTGGTGACACCCTTACGATATCAATAAAAGATGGGTGCACCACTAGGTTAAGATTGCGAGCTATGGAGGCAGGGCATGCCTCCACAAATGGTAGCCCATATTTAGTACCCGAGTCGACCTAACAGAAGGGAACTATGTGGTACTAACAATAGGATCCCCATTGTCTGTTACGGCCTCTATTTACAATAACTATAGTGAAGAGAAGATCGCAATAGCCATAAAAGTGGAGGACAGCGATAGCAGTATCTATAGCAAACTGATATTACTTACTAGACATCCATATTTTGTTTCTGTACTTAAATTGGTTCTTTATAATGGCAGGTGAGGGTCCTAGCAATGCTCCGAAGAAGAGGAAGCAGATCGTCAGGGAGGGTGACATCGACCAAATGGACAAACTGAAGAACATCTATTATTTTGGAAATCATAAAGATGTGACTCTAGCAAAGAAGGCTCTCCTGCAAGACATCTTGGTGGATCTATCCTCTAGGACTTACTTGTATGTATGCACAATCAATCCCTCAATCGTCAACAAGAAGTCGATGGTAAGCACTTTGCACATGTCATAATTGCAAACATCTATATATTTATACTTTCCTTATCTAACTAGCTACCAACATATTTTATTCATAACAGTACTTTTCAAGGCAGTATTATAAGAAATACATCACACCTCACCTACACCAACAGACCTCACAGATCTAAGTGACAGCAGCAGAAAGCACAGCAGTTCTAGTTGCATTGCATAAGTCAACAGATGGACGATGCTACCTGACAACTGGTTTTGGTCAATTTCTACGAGCCAATGATTTAGTTATCGGCACAGTATGTATTTTTCATTTCCATATCAACAATGGTGCACTGGAGGCTATTATGTATGTGGTGTAATTTGTCGTATATTCTTAAGCAATTTATGGCTGATAGACAGAGAGAATCGCCGTAGGACACTATCCAAGCTCTTGATACCGCTCTTAGGGAATGCCCCAGTGGAAGGTCTGCAGCACAAGCTCAAGCTTTTGCTGCAGACCTTGCACTGGGGCATTCCCTAAGAGCGGTATCAAGAGCTTTTGCTGCAGACCTTCCACTGGGGCATTCCCTAAGAGCGGTATCAAGAGCTTGGATAGTGTCCTGCGGCGACTCTCTCTATTATGTATGTGGTATAATTTAGCTTGCGTTTGAGTTTGTAAGAACAATATCACTTTTGAAATTTATGGAAATATTTATATAAATATGTTCTGATATTTTAAGTTAATATATGTCATATTAATTTGATTTCAGATTGTCTGCGTAATATGATGTAAGCTATGCAAATGAATTTAGCATATATGTGCATTCGGATATAGAATTAATACAGCGTGGTTTATATATAAAAAATAACGTGAAATTCACAATAGTGCCAGTTCGTGCTCTAAACCGGCACTGATAATAGCGTATCAGTGTTGGTTCAGGACACGAACCGGCACTGATACGTGTGTATCAGTGCCAGTTTAGTTCTAGAACCGACACTGATACTCGTTTTTAGTGCCGGTTCTAGAACCGCCGCTGATAGCCATCGACTATCAATTTTGACTAGTCAGTGACGGTTCAGAACCCGCTACTGATAGCTATTTTGACCTGACACTGACATCTGTTCATGTAGCAGCAGGAGTAAGTTATTGGTCACTATCCTATGGATCTATGATTGAATTTTTTTTGATTTATTTTGAATTTTTGATAGCTTTTTGAATGGTCGGGATTTCTATCCCTATATCTCCCGGGCGGTGATCAGGATTCTCTCTCGGCGAGATTTATAACCAGACCTAAAAGGGATATCATCTGCACATAAAAAAATCCTCATCAGGATTAATTAACCTAGGGTTTTTCTTCCATCCCTACCAAACAAGCCCTTAGAGACCCTCTTCTTCAGCATTGTCGCACGACCGCACCAGCTCCAAAAAGTGCTATCTCATGATTTTTTGCATTTTACTTCCCGGCCCTCCTCGGAAAAACTTTGGCCACATGAAAATTTTCATTTAGGTCTTTCTCGTCTTCTAGAGGATGACAAAAGCTTAAATATTATTGTGGCAATCGGAAAGCTATCATCCGTTTGTCATACCAATAAAATCGCACACTAGAAACCCAATGGACAACAAGATTATTTTTTTAAAAAGTAAAAATATAAATATAGTTATGTAAATTGTGAAAAATAAAATACAAAATTCGTTGGCCTAAAAGATAGGCACAAAGGCTTTCTAGTATACACAAAACAGATATAAAAAATGTCCTTTAGAGAGAAATTACAAAGATTTAGACTGAACATACGCTGGTTATTCAATAAAAATGCTGGCTTATTTGCATCTGTGTCATAAGTAGAACCAAACTGTATTGAGGAAGAATGTTGCATGTCAATTTGGAAACAGTTACGCACCATTGACCGACGTGCTGATCGAGAGACCGGGGTGGACATTGTTGTGTGATGAAAGAGACCGAGAGAACGCATAGCCAGAGAAAGATTAAAGTGAAACAGTCAACTTCTTTATTCAAATACAGAATCACTTAAAAATAACACCATATCAGTATAGGTTATCTCTAAGTCGACACTGAAGCTGTATCATTGTTAGTTTAAAAATTAGAAGCCGTTAAATTTTTTAAACTTGAACGGAACTGGCACTATTGCGACACTATCAATGCTGATTACGGGCACGAACGGACTCTGATGTATCAGTGTCGGTTCGTGGGTCGAACCGGCACTGATAGTGCCGTAACATTGCCGGTGTTTTGCATGAACCAACACTGATGTACTGCTAGGTTGCGCGACCTAGACAATATGGCGATCAGAACAGTCTAATGTAGAACAGTGCCAGAGACCAAAGCTTTGTGGAGACAAGATTTTGGTATGATATTTTGCTATTCATTTTCTTCTTACCATTGTTAGCTCTTCATGGATTTAAATCTTGTGCACAATATTTACTTTTGAATGATCGAATTGAATGTTTGGAGACCATATTGAATATATGCTTGCACATATTTATTTCTCTTCATGAATGGAATTGAATGTATGGAGGATATGTTAATTTAGTTCTTGTAGATATTAATTACTCTCCATGGAATTGAATGCATGGAGTCCATGTACATTATTTCTTTTTCGACGATGGAATTACATGTATGGAGGCCATGTTGATTTCGTGGTTGTACACATGTTGAATGTATAGAGGCCATCTTGATTTAATGGTTGTACACAAGTTGAATATATGGAGGCCATGTTGATTTAGTGGTTATACCCATGAGTTATTCTTAATGGATTAAATTGAATGTATGGATGCAAGATTAATTTTACGAAAATTGCTCTTAATTTTATTGATTGCTCTTCATGTTTAATAAATGTATGGAGGTCATATTGAATTTATTTTTAAAATTCAACATGACCTCCGTACAACGTCGGCGTGATTGATCTTCATAACCTCTTCATGTGAGTGTTAAAATCAAAATCAAAATTATTTTTTAAATTAAGAAATGAAGCACTAAACTAATGGCTTAATACATGGTACAATTACGTGATTAATCTTCATAACATTCCAAACATAGATTCTCTATGTCAGAACATATATTTTCACAACCTTTCTAGGAGAGTATTGAAAAAAAATTGGAAATATTTTTTAAATCATAAAATAAAACGCTAGACTAATAAATTAATATATTGTAGAAATGGAACGTTCCGAAGGTAGATTCTCTAGGCTGGAACAAGTACCGGCAGTACGAAATTACCCGCTAGACAAAACACTCCAATGTAGAAGAAGCAATTTATATTTTGGATGTTATCATATTGGAGAGACCTTATGATCCGATATGCAATAGATGTAATGCACATCGAGAAGAACGTATTCGATAGCTTGATTGTTACCTTACTAGACATGCCTGGCAAAATAAAAGATACACTGAACGTAAGGCTAGACCTTCAAGAAATGAATCTCTAGAAAGACCTACATTATATACAACTAGCCAACGGAAAAAGAAGCTACCAACAGCTTGCTACACGATAAGCAGACAAGAGAAAGCTAACCTATGTGATTGCCTGCGTAATGTCAAAATTCTAACTGGTTACTCGTCAAATATTAGAAGCCTAGTGAACCGAAAAGACAAGAAGTTAGTGGTATGAAATCTCATGACTGTCATGTGATGATGACCACTACCACAGAAAAGCACTTTAGTGACGGGTAATAACGTACATTAGTGACGGGCATGTCCCCCGTCACTCTTATCACGTCAGTAAAGCCCTATCATTAGTGACGAGTAAACATCCGTCTCTAAAGGGTCCCTCTAGGTCCACGTCACGTCCGACATGACCCCTTTTAGTGACGGGTGAATATGGTGACCTATCACTAAAGGTCAAACTATAGTGACGGGGAGTAACTGACACCCGTCACTATTGAGAAACTTTAGAGACGGATCTCATTAGATGCCCGTCACTAAATGGGGTCATATCGGACGCGAGTGGACCTAGAGGGACTCTTTAGTGACGGGGAGTAACTGACACCCGTCACTATAGCACTATAGGGAGCCTTTAGGGATGGGTATTTATTTAGACCTGTCACTAATGTTATTGTCATATTATAAAAAATAATTTTTTAGGCTATCAACATTGTGTTGGGTAACGGGACAGGCTACGCTAGCCAAAAATAAAACTTTTTCTACCCTGTTCAACCTAGGAACCATACGAGTAATGGGATCATAGATCGTTACCTCTAGCCACGAGACGCGCTAGGGTAGCAGAAGAAGAGTTAGGGAAGCGCGTCCTCGATCAACTCCGCCCGGCTCTGTCCAATCGTTGACGGCGAAGTCGATGCAGCCTTGCGATCCTCAAGTCGAGATGATCAACACCGCAATTGCAGCGGCGCCTCTACGGTATCCACATGTACAGGGATGAGATAACCTCACACTGGTATGCTAGTACCGCTCGCGAGGTTATGGGAGACGCGGCCACAGCAGGTGAGGCCAGTGGAGAGATGGCGACTAGGGTTAGGGTAGGGACAACAGCAACTAACAGCAGCTTTTTGTGCCTAGCTCCTCCTCTTCATATGTAGTGCCCTCTCATGGGTCTTTAATCAGTATTAAAGCCCAACAGATCTAATCAGTTTGTCTTGCCCAGAAGTTCTGGTCTAAGCCCGAAACTTCTGAAAATAACCTTCTGTATGAATTTATTTCTGTCCGGAACTTCTGGTCCAACCGGAACTTCCAAAAATAACATTCTGTATCGAATTTATTTTGACCCAAAAGTTTCGGTTCCAACAGGAACTTCCGGTTCATCCAGAATTCACCTATCAGGCAGGTCCAGAACTTTTGATCCAACCGAAACTTCCGGTTCCTCCAGAAACTGAAACTGGGGCTGACCCAAAACTTTCGGTCTCACCGAAACTTCCAGTTGCTCCAGAACCCGGAACTTTCGGCCTCAAGCTAGAACTTCTGGTTCCCCCAGAATTCTCTTGGGCTTATTTCCATCAATCTCCCACTTGCACAAGAGTCAATTCTTGCAAACTTTAAATCACTTCCCCTTAAGCGTGTGACCTGATAGGTTCATATGTAAATGGCCGCTACCCAAAAACCTTTTCTGGATCACAGTCAATAGCGGTACCTAGCAATACATACTGACCACCGAATGCATACAAAAGATCATATCAACTGAACCTTAATATACTCACGCACCAATCCCTTTACCACATGACATCAGTCAAGCTCAAGGCGAGATTCGTGCCACCCTTGTGATAGCTCGACACTACACTCGATCAAGTAGTGGATTAATCATGATTAACTCTTTAATCATAGTGGCATGGCCATGAACTTTCCTAATCCAACTATCTCGAGGGGTCCAGAGATGTCTCTCCCGTTATTTAGGAAGGGTAAATTTCATCTTAATCGCACACATTCCACGACATGTTTCATAACATATCCAAAAGCAACCTTTATAACTACCTAGTTATGAAATAGCATTTGAAAGCCCTAAGTGTGTTACTACATATTTTGGAATTAATGATGATCTCAGGTCCAAGGATTCTACAGGTACACTATTTGAGATGACAACTGATGGCACATCAAGAATAACAATCCCAGTAGTATCTCAAGGTGGGTCTATCCAACACCATATTCTCTAACATGTGTTCACATCACTGATTTGATATTTTCATAACTATGATCCGTGAAACATGATCATCAATCAGACAAATGTGCTAATCTATAAATCATCACTGTCCCACATGATGATATGAGATTAGGGATCATTTAGAATAACATCATGATAAAACAAAGAGTCTCACAAACAAGTCACATACTTACTGATCAATGTAAATGATAATTATTTAAGGAACAAGATAACCAATTATCCAATAATACATCAGCATAGACAAGACTCCTTTTCTCACATATACTAGACTCTATCACACAAGTATCTAATACCCATAGAGCTCAAGTCCGTCACATGCTTGGGCTGTGAGAGAGGTTTCATCAACGAATCGGCAATGTTTGAATCCGTGTGCACTTTGCATATCTTTACATCACCTCTATCTATGATCTCTCGGATAAGGTGATAGCGCCGCAGTATGTGCTTGGACTTCTGGTGCGACCTAGGCTCCTTGGCTTACGCAATGGCACCACTATTATCAGGATAGAGGTCCACTGGCCTGGATGCACTAGGGACAACACCCAACTCAGAAACAAACTTTCTGATCTAAACAACCTCCTTTGCATATTCAGAAACTGCAATGTACTCGGCCTCCGTTGTTGAATCTGCAACCATTTTTTGCTTAGAATTCTTCCAACTCACTACGCCTCCATTGAGGCAAAACACAAATCTAGATTGCGATCTCGAATCGTCCTTGTCGGTTTGGAAGCTAGCGTCGGTGTAACCATTTACAACGAGCTCCTCCGCACCTCCATAGACTAGGAACATATCCTTAGTTCTTCTCAAGTACTTGAGGATACTCTTCACTATTACCTAGTGACATTCACTCGAGTTTGATTGGTATCTGCTAGTAACACTTAGAGCATAGGAGACATCTGCGTGTACAAAGCATGGCATATATGATGGACCCTGTTCAATGTGAAAGCAGTAATTTCCAGAGTGTATCCCTAGAAGGACAATGGAAGATCAGATCGACTCATCATTGACCGAACCATGTTTAACAAAGTTTGGTTCCTCCGCTCGGACACCCCATTCCATTGAGGCGTGCCTGGTGGAGTCAGCTGTGGAACAATTCTACATTGCTTTAGATGATCAATAAACTCATGGCTCAAATATTCACCTCCACGATCCGATCGTGGAAATTTAATTGTCTTGCCTATATGAGTTTGTACCTCATTCTGGAACTCCTTGAACGTTTCAAAGGATTCAGACTTATGCCTCATTAAGTAGATATAACCAAATCTACTAAAGTCATCGGTAAAAGTAATAAAGTACTAAAAACCACCTCTGGCCGTAGAACTCATTGGTCCACATACATCTGTATGTACAAGGGCCAACAATTCATTTGCCCTCTCATTTTGACCAGTGAAAGGCGTCTTAGTCATTTTGCCAAGCAAACAAGATTCGCATGTGTCAAATGATTCAAAATCTAATGACTCTAGAAGACCATCTTTATATGACCTAAACGACAATGTCAAACAAAAGTGGGATTCAAATCATTAAGTCGAGGCTTCTTCGTATTAATGTTATAAACATATGTATCCTCAAGATTCAAAATATATAATCCATTCAACAATGGACAAGTACCATAGACCATACCATTTGAAAATATCGAACAACACATGTTCTTTATTATGAATTTATAACCATCTTCCTCCAAACATGAAGAAGAGATAATGTTTCTGCCCAAGACAGGAATGAAATAACAATTATTCAATTTCAAAACTAATCTTGAGGGTAGCGACAAGGAATAAACACCGACGACCAACGCAGCAACTCTTGCACCATTGCCGACGCGCACATCAAATTCGCCTCTTGCACACTTCCTTGTCCTATTCAGTCCCGGCAATGATTTGCAAGTACGAATCATTGATCCAGTATCAAATACCCATGAATCACTTGGACGAGTAGCAAGATTAATTTCAATAACATTTATACCTAAAGTGGAAGTCTTACTTTCCTTCTTCTTCTTGAGTTCTTCCGAGTACAACTTGCAATTCCTCCTCCAATAACCAATCTTATGGCAGTGGTGGCAAGTGTCAGAAGTAGCAGGGCCAACCTTTGATTTTCCAACAGGTTTAGGCTTAGAGCTCAAGATCTCATCTGAAACTTTAGCCTTGCCCTTGCATTTTCTCTTCTTGCTATCCTTATGAACCACCATCACATGACTAGAGCTTTTCTTAATGCTTTCCTCAGTAGTCTTAGCATCCCATGCAATTTAACCATGCTTTTCACCATGCTGTTCATATGAAAGTTCAAGATGAACGACTCAAAGCTCGCAGGGAGAGACTGGAGAATCACATCCATAGCCAACTCTTGGCCAAGGGAAAAACCAAGTTTTTCCAGGCTCTCAATGTAACCAATCATCTTGATCATATGAGGACTGACTGGACTGCCTTCTGCCAACCTGCACGCAAACAAGGACTTTGAGGTGTTGTACCTCTCGGCCCGAGCTTGATTCTCAAACATGCCTTTGAGTCCCATAATGATATTATAGGCATCCCTGTTCTCCTATTGCTTCTGAAGCTCAGAGTATATACAGGCAAGCATGAGACAGCTAACATCAATTGAATTGTTGGCGTTCTTCTCATAAGCCCTCTGATCCGTGGCAGATGCATTATTAGCTGGTTCATCAGGATGAGGCTCCTCTAGAACATATTCATTTTTCTCTTGTTTGAGAACAATTCTCAAATTTCTATGCCAATCAATAAAGTTTGTTCCAGAAAGCTTTTCCTTTTCAAGAATTGATCGCATATTAAAACCAAAAGTGTTACTAGCAGTAGGTGCCATGATCTACAATAAAAATGCAAGTTTTAGCACTACGCTATGTGAATCTTCTATCAAATAAAAGATGCTCCACTAAATGATATACAATCGTTTTCCCTCTTACGACGTGTAGTGGGACAAGATCCATATTCAACTAACTTCTAGTGAGCTTTGGCATCACTGCTAAAAAATTAGTGACATAGGTAAGCAACCCTTTGCTAATCACATCCCTATGTGACTCTTGTTCGTTGGGGTGGCATCTAATGCCTCAACGTTCAATTCCATGCCCCAAAGCCCAAAACCGTTTTGATAGCTTTGTTAAGCAAACTAATACTATGCTTGTGGATGTCCGACATTCACTCCAACTAGTTAAGATAAAATATGGCACCATGCTTTGGTAGACCTTCCATGCAATGATCAAAAACCTTTGTAGGTGCAGCTATTGGAAAGGGCATCAATGACTCTTAATTTTCTGAGGGAAACTATTCTAACATGGTAACGATGCCTACCGCACACAGAACATGAAAGAATAGTATGACAGGAACATAAGTAAATAACACAGGCAATCACATTAACTGTGACATAGTATGGCCCTTCTCACATGGTGATCTCCATCTCCACGGTTCCTCTCCTTCGGATCATCACGCTTCAAGCCTCCATGATCTTGTATCAGTCTGTTACATCTAATAGCACTATACAAATTATATGAGAAGAAGCATCACATATCGACACGCTGGTCGTACAACAATAGAACAGCCTTGGGCTGTAATTAACCATGACACGCAGGCCATGAAAATTACACGCATGCATCATATACATCACAAGGCCATACCAGTCACATCATTCTCTGCAAAAACAAGTTAAGCGTAGAATCTATGCATGACTGAAAAGTGGATCCAGAACTTCCGGCTCAAGGCCTAGAACTTCCGCCCGAAGCCCGAAACTTCCAGCTCAAGGCCCAAAACTTCCGAAATCACCCTTCTGTATTAAATTTATTTTGGCCCGGAACTTCCAGGACAAACCTGGAACTTCCAAAAATAACCTTCTGTACGAAAATTATTTTGGTCCGAAAGTTCCGGCTGGAGCTCGGAACTTCCGAAAATCTAACGCAAGAACAATAGATCTAATCTATTTCCACCACATATCACCTATATGTGTACGATCCAGATCGAACACTATGCACGTAGGCTCTGATACCATTGTTGGGTAATGGGGCAGGCTACACTCGCTAAAAATAAAACTTTTTCTACCATGTTCAACCCAGGAACCGTGCGAGTAATAGGATCATGGATTGTTACCTCTAGCCGCAAGACGTGCTAGGGCAGCAGAAGAAGAGTTGGGGAAGCGCGTCCTTGATCAACTCCACCCGGCTCCATCCAATCGTCAGTGGTGAAGTCGATGCAGCCTTGCGATCCTCATGTCGAGATGATTAGCACCGCAATTGCAGCGATGCCTCTACGGTATCCATACGTACAGGGATGGGATCACCTCACGCTGGTATGCTAGTACCGCTCGTGAGGTTATGAGAGATGCGGCCACAGCAGGTCAGGCCAGGGGAGAGGTGGTGGCTAGGGTTAGGGTTGAGGCAACAGCAACCAACAGCAGCTTTTTGCGCCTAGCCCGTCCGCTCCTTATATAGTGCTCTCTTATGGGCCTTTAATCAGTATTAAAGCCCAACAGATCTAATCTGTTTGTCTGGCCCGGAAGTTCTGGTCCAGGCCTAGAACTTTCGAAAATAACCTTCTCTACGAATTTGTTTCTATCCGAAACTTCCGATCCAACTGGAACTTTCGAAAATAACATTCTGTATCGAATTTATTTTGACCCGGAAGTTCCGGTGGAACCGAAACTTCCGGATCGTCCAGAATTTACCTTTCAGGCAGGCCTATTTTATCTGATAAGGTCCGTAAAGATTTCTATATATAAAGGAGTATATATAGAATATATACATATATTATTCATTAGTACATGTCAAACGTACAAGGTAATAGAATATACAACATTTATTAGAGTAAAAAGGCTGATAACATATGAAATATGTTAAAAAATTATTGGAGATCCCAAACATATCTTCAAAATGATATTCTACGATCATATCATCTATGTTGGGGGCTCTTTCTCCTTCTGATGAACTAAATTGGTAGGAGCAGTTTGAGAAGATCCCGCAATCAAGTCGTTGACTTGTTCATTGAAGTGAGCCTCAAACTTATTTTCATGAACTTGCTTGTCTTTCTGTTATCGGCAAAATTTGGTAAGGCCCAGGACCAATGCAGTTTCGGCACAATTAAGGGAAATCAACAAGTCCGGTCAAAGCACGTTCAATGAAGCCCAACTGCAATACGCACGTGTGATCGGATAAGGATACGAAGAAGCCAGTATAAAGGGAAGATAGATCTTGTTACGGAGATAAAGATAAATTAGTTGCAGTCGTAACCATGTAGGACATATGGACTATAAATATGTAACGTTTAGGCTTAGTTTACAGTCACAACAATCAACAAAAACAAACTCTCGGCGCATCGCCAAAACTTGCCACCGGCGAGTTCTTGCTCTCTCGTGGGGCTGCATCACTCCGATCTCCGGTGAGAGGTAAGTTCCGCCAAACATGTATTGATTAATAGATCTAAGGCTTCATCGGTTAAGTCCGACATCTTAGTTTATGTATCGATCATGATGTATCAGATGCGTTGTTCAGATTCAAATGCATTAATTAGAGGCTTCATCGTTTGAGTTTGATATCTCAGTTTATGTATTTGATCTATGTCACGTATCGTTCATCTGGATGAAATATATCCTGGTTTGTTTAGTATTATGATTTATTATGGCTTTGCGACTGTCTTGGTTTGGTCCAATCTTGCGGTCATAGTGAAGAGTAATGTGAATACCGATCAGGTATACTGCAACCAGATTCTATCGGAGTATAAGCTGATAGGTTATCTCTTTGTGTTTTATTGGCATCGGCGTTGGAATCGGACGGTCCATATCGGCTTAGTGTTATTACGTCCTACTTTTATGTCTCGATATCGGTTCCGATACTAGTTGATTTTACGGGTCAGATAGTTCAGGTCGATAGCTTTATTTTGATAGGTTTAACGGTAAATCTACTCTTCATGATATGTCACGTCATATAATTTCCACTATGTCATCATTGCTCTT
>KE371518.1:586223-598855 GCA_000418225.1 Zizania latifolia | reverse complement strand
CGTTTCTTCTGCAATAGAACGCTTGTTGCACTCATCTACACTTTAGTCATCATCTTCCTCTTTTGGACAACTTGATTTTGAGAGTTTTTTGAAGGTTTTTCGTGCTGTTCCAGGCAAACCGGAACTTCCGGTTTGTCACCGGAACTTCTGTTTTGAAACTTCTGTATCGCGTTCTGGATCAGTCGGAACTTCCGGCTCCGATCGGAACTTCCGGTACATCAGAACTTTCGACACCGTCCGGAACTTCCGATTTGAGTTCTCTGTCTGGTGTTCTAGATTAGTCGGAACTTCCGGCTCCGACCGGAACTTCCGGTACATCGGAACTTCCGGCTCCAAATCAGAACTTCCGATTTGGACCTTCTGTCCAGAATTTTATTTTCCGCTGATTTTCTGTTTTGCGCCCATTCACCCCCCCTCTGGTCACTAGATTCGGTCCTACAAATCGCTGTTGATATGTTGTATTATATTTCCGATGGAATTTTTTAAATGTCATTAACAACATATAGACTCTATTCTAAAATTGTGATATAATTACTTTGGAGCTAGTCACCAAATTGGTGTAGACCTCGTAGTATTAGGCAAGATAACTTGTCGCTATTGACATAGACTCCGTCTAATTAAAGCAGACAACACTACAGTCGCAGCCGATGTCACAGACTCTAATACCTTGTACGATACCAACAGTATATAAAAAGGTAATCATCAATTTAATAGCATTTTTAAGTTGATGCTCACATAAGAGACTGTATACACATTTATCACATGTGTATAGTATTTGCATGAAGCAAATAAAAGTAAATAACATTATACATGTATTTAAAAAATAAGAACTCAAATATGATATTAGTCCTAAATGTATAAAACAGAAAATAATCTTAAGGTATGAAATACCAATACCACGTAGCATTTTAAATTGAAATGCTATATGAATAAAGAGATAATATTTTTCTATTTTTTTTATTTAAATGAGCATTGCCGCACGTTATTGGGTCTTTGGCCAGCCCATCTAAAATGAAAATAAAAAATATATATGTAGTTGGGGCTAGCTAGGGTTTCCCTAGCTAGCCCCCATGTTTTTTTGGCCACCAGGGGTGCAGCCGTCGGGTTGCTAGCGCGGCCGAGGGCACGGACGTCGGGGCTAGTGGGGCCGATAGGGGAACAACCTTTGGAGCCGATGGCTGGCTAGAGGCGCAGCTGTGGGTGCTGTGAGGAAGGAGGGTGTGAGCTCCAGCATAGCCAAAGCGGCCGGTGCTGAGGGCGTAGCCGGCGTGCCAGGCTGAGCCACCGCCGTGGGCATGGCTAGCACCAAGGGCGCAACCGGCACCGCATCCAGCCAGGCCGTCTGGGCCACACGGGGCACGGTCAGTGGGACCGCTAGTGCCACATGTGGCAAGGCCGGCGGGCCACGTGGCGATGCACCGGGTCAGCCACGGAGGGCGTGAGGGCGCAGGCATTGGGCGCAGGGTGGCCAGGTCCGGCACGGGGGTCGTCGTGGGCGTGGGGTGGCCAGATTCGACGCCAGTGCCGAGGTCATGGCCTGGGAAGCAGGGGCCTTTGTGGAGCATGCAGGCACGGCCAGCGCGGATGATACAGGTGCGGCCTGGGGCACGTGCACCTGGGTGGAGCGCATAGGCTCGGCCAGCACGTGTGGCACAGGTGCGCCCTGTGGCACGACTGGCTAGGAGGAACAGCGTCAGTGGGCGCCGCATGCCGTCGCCGCATGAGTCGTCGATTGCTTTGGATCCGTAGCATTTTCTACTTCTGTTCTTCTTTCTTCTTCGAACTCAGATTTGAGAGCAATGTTCTTCAAATTTTCAGAAACGAATTCGTGTTTTTGTCCTGTGTTCTTAATGAAAACAGAAATGAGTTCTTCGTGGGCTCTTTCAGTGAGAGCAGTTCTTGTTTTGGCCTTTGAAACCCAGGGAGAACGAATGTTGCTGATAATGTGTTGTGCGATGAAAGAGACAGAGAGAACACATAGCGACAGAGAATGATTAAAGTGAAACAGTGAACATCATGTATATATAGAATAGGAGTGAGAGTACAGTGAACAGACGCATAAGCCAGAGACGCAGGACGGCGAACGGACGCCTGAGCCAGAGACACGGGCGGTTACCTCTCGATGAGATCACTTCTCAACAAACATCACACTAGCCCCGTCCATGATGGCCTACTGATGAGGATATTATTAACTTGGATATAACCCTGACTACATTATACACTAAACAAACAAAGGTGTAATTATGTTATATTAAGTTTATTTTTTATAAATTTGAGTAAATGATACTGCACAATGAGATGTGTTTGTTTTGCTGCATAGGTGCTTATATTGATCAAAAGAACAAAGTTATGCATACAGAATGTGTGGAACATTGATGAAGTTTATTAGGGACCAACTTAGGGTTTTTAAGACACCCCAATCATGTTTTATCACGCTAAATAAATAGGAAAGGAAACCTATAAAGTTTGTGCATCGAAGCTAACTATGGCAGAGAGGCTAAAAGTAAAACAACCATAACTTTGGAACGCCTTCTCCAATTTGAAAGTTTTTGTATTTTTAGAAAGCTAGAGAAGTCTACTTTCAAAAAAATATAATTGCTATCGAAAACACCACCCCAGTCAACCATAGTCGACGAACTAATTAGTTTTTCTTTTCCAGTCAGAGTCTGTTTAGGAAATAATCAACAGTTTATATAGGTAATAAGTTTTCATATTTTAGAGTCACGTCCATAGGACTATAAATACCCTCAGGGATCTTAGTTGTATTTGAGTTTTGTTGAAATTAAAGTCTAGTATTGCTACTTTACTAGTTGAAGCTATGGTCGGTTAGCTCGTTGTTTCTCTTTTCCAAAACTCTACTTTCCTGTGTTCCCTGCGAAAATTCTATAACATTTAGAATTTGAGTGTTTGTTAATCTTGTGCTTACTAATTCTCGATTCCTTGCAGGAACAAATACCCTCGTGGTTTGGTTAATCATGCTCCGTCAAGATCACGAGGAGTCTTTGAAGTTAGTGTAGCGATTGCTAAGACACAACCTCCCTAAACAGTTGTAGTCGGATCATCAACGTTTTCTTCTGTCAATCACTCATCGAAATATTGGACCACTGAGTCTTAATCACCTGCGTGGCCTTCCGCTCATGCTCGGCCATGGTTCGCCCTTCTTCATGTTCCCGTTCTCCAATCCATCTACGCGCTTAATTGAGCTCATGCGGCTGCTGAACCAACTCGTGTTCAGTCCGCTGTCGATCTTGGAATGCGCCGTGGCCACCCCCACTGGGCTCTCCATTGCCGTCCTGACGGTGCTCTACTAAGCTAGCGCTGGTGGCAATACGTCACCCTTGCCACCTACGACGCCAACGTAACCGTCGTCTTGTTCAATCGGTCTAAGCGCTTGAGTTCCTACTGCTGTTGAACCTGTTCAAAGCCTCTACCAATCATGGTGCACGCGTTGTGCCGCGGCCACTTCCGTCGCTGTCTTAGCGGTGGCCAATAAAGTGAGCGCCAGCGGCGACGTCAACCTCACAAAAAAATTTTATAAATAATATATTTTTTGTGAAATTTTAATTGTAGTATGTGATCTTAAAAAATAATAAAAATATACATCTATCGATACTTTAAATGCTGACAGAGGCATTTGTCGATATTTTTCCCTCTATCGATAGTTCAATGGTCGATAGAGGCCAGGGGCCTTGCTAGCCCATGCCCGCCACGCCATACCCGCCCATGCCAGTCGTGCCATGCCCGCCCAAACCGCGCCATGCCATGCCGCGACGTGCTTGCCCACGCATGCTCGCCGCACCGTAACCGCCTGTCGTGCCACGATGCGTCCACCCACGCCCATCAAGCCCGGTCCCCGCTCGGCGCCTCGTGTGGCATGTGCGCCCGCTCGCCCGGTCCACACCCGATGCCTCGTGCTCCGCACCACCCGCTCACTCGCGCATTTACTGCCCGCTCGTGCTCTTTGCCCCGCCACCTCGCCCTCCATGCCCTGGCGCCACACGTCCGGCTCGCCCACTCCCGCGTTGTGCCCCGGCGCCCCACCTTTCGTGCCCACGGCCCACTGCCTCACTAGACGTGTCTGCGCGGTCTGCTCACCCGGCGTGCCGCCCGCTCGCGCTCCGCGCCAAGCCATCTCGCGTGGCACACGCGCATTTACTGCCCATGCCGTGCCAACGCCCATGCCACGCCACATTAAATGCCTCACACATGCCGCCGCCGCCTCGTGCCACGCGCGGCCGCTCGCCTACCCTTGTGCGCGCTCTATCGATATTTCAACTGTCGGTAGAGAGTTCAACTCTGTCGACTGTTGAACTGTCAACAGAGTCTATCGATAGAGTCTCTGTCGATAGTTGACATTTTTGTTATTTTTTAATATCGTGTATCAAGACTAAAATTTCATAAAAAATAAATATTATTATTAAAAAATTCCTGACCTCGCCACCTGCTGTTTCAGTCTCACGTCACGGCGTCCCCAAGCCACCCCAATAACCAAAGGCAGAACAGGCTGGAGCTATTCGATACTGTCGGGGATATGACCACGAGGCACTCTCTGAGTGCATTTATGATGATCAACAGAAGACGGATCGGAAAGACAGAGCATTTATTATGACCTGGAGGGGGTGCCGACCATAGGGACTCGAGAGTATTCCCGACCACAGGCACTGAGCAGGACGCCTGACCACCAGCACTCGAGAGATCACCCGACCACGTGCATTCGGGAGTTCGATCAACAGTCAGCCGCACCATCAATAGCAATAAAGCTCTAGGGAGTAACGGTCGCATCAATATAGCGAATAACTACTGTAATTATTAACCCATGATCCCGGGTGATTTAGACCCAATTAAAGGGATTAATGGGGCTAATTAAACCCTGAATAGTAACCCCCGATCCTTACAGTATATAAAGGGATCGGGGGCACCTTTTACAGGGAGGTCACTTCAGACACAGATTGTCGCTTTCCAAATAGCGCACACACACAGGACTAGGGTTATTATCCTCCAAGAGGCCTGAACCTGTCTAAAATCTCATGTCTCCTTTTGTTTGTGAGATAACCATTGAACTTTGATCACAGTCTTCCCCATACGCCTACATAAATCTAGTCCTCGGGTATCCCCTAAGGATATTATTGTTCTTACACAACGACAGTTGGCGCGCTAGGTAGGGGAGGTTCTGTGTAATTTTCTTTTCGGGTTCAATGACCGTTGTTTGCAAGGTGAATACTTAGGTTCCCGTTGGCACCGTCATCTCCTTTGGGAGCTTTACCTTCAATGGCCTCTGTTTGCCAGGCGAGGGCCTCACGCACTCCTTTTGTGCGCCCTGCTGCTCAAAGCGCGACACGCTGTCCTTCAAAGATGGCTCCAGTACCCGCTAAGGGTGCAGCTCCGTCAACCTCGCGTCGCCCCATCTCCACCAACTCCCCCACCGACTTCATCATCGTCGCCAACGATGGCGGTCGTACCGTCCACCGACGTCAGTTCGCGGAGATCACCCTAAAGCGGGCCAAGAAGTAGGGCGTAATGGTCGCCCCGGCTCCTCGCCCCGTGGGCGCTGTCATAATGATGACAGCAGAGGTCTCTGATGATGAGCGCACCACCAACTCCGCCGAGTCCAGCAACCACTGGCGGGAGCGCCGGAGGTGTAATGCTTCCCGTTCACTCCGCCGCGGGAGGGCTCAAGCGGCGGGGACATCCCAAGAAGCTTACACGGTTGACTTTGAAGGTCACACTGTGTATCGTACTCCTACGACGAATTTAGTCACCATCGAGAGGGCACTGTCGGCCCTCCCCGACACACCCGAGCTCCAGAGGGCTCGGGCGATGACATAAGCTGCTACGGCCCAACTTGCCAAGGCAGTTCCATCTCCACGGTCACGATCTCCCGACCGCAACTCTACCCCTAGAAAATCTAGTCGGTCGAGACGCTCCCGGCTCAGCGAGCACCATGGGAGTTCCTTGTCAGGTGACGCCCGAGAAATCATCAACCAAGTACGCGATGCGTGCAATGTCATCTCTCGCCACCACGGGCGGCGTGAGTGCAGCGAGCTACGTCGCCGAGAGCGCTTCGACAAAAGCCATGGTACGCCAGGAGTCAGTCGGCATGTGGACGTCGACTCCCGCCATAATGGCTTCTCTGCCTTCACCTACCGACTCCGCCGGGTGGTGTGGCCGAGAGGCTTTCGCCCATCAGGGATTAAGCCTTATGACAGCAAGATCGATCACTCCCAATGACTGCGGCTGTATTAGACGACCATCCGGGCAGCAGGTGGAGACCATGATGTCATGGCTAATTATCTCCCCGTCATGCTGTCACCCGCCGCCATCAGCTGGTTGGCTGGGCTTTCGAAGAACTCCATCAACTCCTAGGACCAACTGTGCGATGCATTCATCGCTAATTATCAAGGAACCTGGCAAAGGCTGGCCTCTCGGCATGACCTACGCTAGATACGCCAGAAAAGTGACGAGTCCCTTCGGGATTATATTCGTCGCTTCTCCGAGCGGCGGAACACCATCGCTAGCATCTCCGATACCAATGTTATGTCCATCTTTCAGGATGGATTGAGAAAGCCATCAAAGTTATTTCGTCATCTGGTAATGAACGAGCCTGCGACAACAGGCGAGATGATCACCATCGCCGAGCAGTTCGCCAACATCGAGGACACCGAGCGGGAGCAGATGCACCAAAGCACTCAGGAGTCCCGCAAGGACAAGAAGCGCCCGGATGATCGCCGCCGATCGCCGCGGCGTGACCACCGTGACAAGCCAGAATCCTCCAGGTTGAAAGATTGGAAGAGGAAGTCGGAGCAAGTCATGGCCACTGAGGAGAAACCCCGATCTAAGGGATGGGGGAACTCGGCAATGCAGGAGATGCTGGACAAGCCCTGCATCTTTCATCCCTGCCCGGACAAGCATTGCAGGGATGATAAGAAGAAAAAGGCTCACCGGGAGGACAAAGATGCTGACCCCCCGGCTGAGAATGACTTCCAGGAGCCCGCTCGGACGGTCTCCATGATTTTTGGTGGAGCAGCTGCAGCCGAATCCAAGCGCCAACAAAAGATGCTTGCCCATCGTGTGAACACCATCAGCGATGGGGTGATTGAACGCCTGCGGTGGTCAGAAGTCCTGATCACCTTCAACCGAGACGATCAGTGGATAGACATCCCCAAGCCAGGCCGGTTCACCCTGGTCGTCGACCCGGTAATCTTGAAGGTGTGCCTCAAGAGGGTGCTAATTGATGGCGGGAGTGGCCTCGATGTTCTGTTCAACGGGACCCTATCCACGCTCGGGATTGATGAGTCGGCACTCCAAAAGACGGACATGCCTTTTTATGGGATCGTTCTGGGACACTGACCCTGCCAGTGACGTTTGGCACTCGGGACAATTTTAGGACCGAGCACATCAAATTCTATGTCGCTGACTTCGAGACTGCTTACCATGCAGTGCTAGGCAGGCCCTTCCTCACCAAATTCATGGCCGTGCCCCACTCTACGTACCTGGCTCTTAAAGTACCAGGGCCATCGGGAGCCTTTTCAGTCAAGAGAGATGTTGCCACCTTTCATGCCTACGAACGGGACAGCCTTGCCTTGGGGGAAATGGTGGATATCTCCATCCAGATGCAAGAGATGGTCCAGGCCGCCAAGACGACGACGCCCGCTGACCTCAACATCCCGACCGCCAAGCCATCAACGTCAGCATTGGGACCCTCGCCAGCTAAATACAAGAATATTCAGCTCTCCAACGCTGACCCCTCCAAGACGGCGCTCATCGGGACAGCGCTGGATCCTAAATAGGAAAGCACGCTCGTCAGCTTCCTCCGTGCCAACGTCGACATTTTTGCCTAGCAACCTTCTGACATACCAGGCGTACCAAGGGAGCTAATTGAGCATGAACTACATATCTTCCCGATCGCTAAGCCGGTCAAACAGAAAATGCGTCGATTCACCCCAAGAGCGCAAGGAGGCCATTAAGGAGAAAGTCACCCGACTGCTAGCGGCTGGGTTTATCAAAGAAATATATCATCCTGACTGGGTAGCAAACCCAGTCCTTGTAAAAAGAAAAATAGGAAATGGAGAATGTGCATTGACTACACAGATCTCAACAAGCGATGCCCTAAGGACCCTTTCCTATTGCCGCGCATCGATCAGGTGGTCGACTCAACGGCCGGCTGCTCTCTTCTCTACTTCCTGGATTGCTACTCGGGTTATCATCAGATCAGCCTGAAAGAAGAAGACCAAGAGAAGACATCGTTCATTACTCCGTTTGGCACATATTGTTATACATCAATGCCCTTCGGACTCAAAAACTACAGGGCTACATACCAACGTGCCATACAGCGTTGCCTCACCGACCAAATTGGCCACAATGTGGAAGCTTACGTGGACGATGTCGTCATCAAGTCAAGGCATCTAGAAGATTTAATTCCCGACCTTCAAGAGACTGTGGACAATCTCCGCAAATTTTGGTGGAGGCTTAACCCGGACAAATGTGTATTCGGGGTGCCTACTGGGAAGCTGCTCGGATTTATAGTTAGCAGTCGGGGAATTGAGGCCAATCCGGAGAAAATCTCGGCAATAGTCAACATGGCTTAGCTGACTACCATGAAGAGTGTACAACGCCTTACGGGGTTGCATGATAGCACTCGGGCGTTTTATCTCAAGACTTGGTGAGCGAGGAATGTCATTCTTCAAATTATTGAAAAAAGAGGGTAATTTTAATTGGACTCCAGAAGCAGACCATGCGTTTGCCGACCTCAAAAAATTTCTCTCCACACCGCCTGTTCTAGTTGCGTCGACCTCTGGAGAAACTGTACTCCTCTACATCTCCACCACGTCACGGGTGGTCAGCACCGCCTTGATTGTTGAGCGTCCAGAAGAGGGCCACGCCTACCCGATACAACGGCCAGTTTATTTCATCTCAGAAGTACTCGGACCATCAAAAGTCTGCTACCCCGAAATTCAAAAGCTTCTTTATGCTGTGCTCCTCACTACTCGGAAGCTTAAGCATTATTTCCAGGCGCATTCGGTGGATGTAATTACCAAATTTCCCCTCGGTGATATTCTCTACAATCGGGACACCACTGGCCGAATCGTAAAGTGGGCCATCGAGTTGGGTGAATATACCCTCGATTTCAAACCTCGGACGGCCATCAAGTCTCAAGCTCTCAACGATTTTATTGCCGAGTGGACTGAGATTCAAATTCCACCCACCACCGAGAACCCAGAGCATTGGGTCATGTATTTTGACGGCTCCCTTAGCATTAATGGAGTAGGAGCTGCGATACTTCTGATCTCCCCTCAAGGTGAACGCCTAAAGTATGCTCTCCAACTTCTCTTTCAGGCATCCAACAACGCAACCGAGTATGAAGCGCTTCTGAACGGCTTGTGAATTGCCATTTCTCTTGGAATCAAACGCTTGATGGTATACAGCGATTCAAAGCTGGTCATCGGCCAAGACAATAAAGACTGGTCCTGCACCAGCGAGAAGATGGATGTATATTGCATGGAGGTCCATAAGTTAGAAGGAAAATTCTATGGCCTTGAGTTCCATCATGTCCTCAGGGACGAGAACTCGGCGGCCAACCTCCTCGCCAAGCTAGGATCATCCCGTGCGCCGGTGCCGAGCGGTGTCTTTCTCCAAGAACTCCACAAACCATCAGTTCAACCTGAAGAAGCGCCACCATTAGAGCTCAAGGAAGCGCCTCCTATTTTGGTTACCACCAACGATATTGATGATTGGCGACAGCCCTTCATCGACTTCATACTTACTGCCAAAGTTCCTAAAGATAAAGATCTAGCTATTCGCCTCGCCCAAAGGAGAAAGCAGTACGTTGTTGTGGGGACTAAATTATACAAGAGGGCCGTCTCAACCCGAGTACTCATGAAGTGTGTTACCCGATCACAAGGGTCGGACATCCTCAAAGAAGTACACTCGGGCTTATGTGAGAATCATGGTGGTGCTCGCACTCTGATCGGCAAAGCTTTCCGGTCTGGTTTTTATTGGCCGACTATCAAGGTAGCCAATTTTTCGCCAAGCAGCACTATCTCCCTGCTCAAGCTCTCCAAACCATACCACTCTCATGGCCGTTTGCATGCTGGGGGCTTGATATGGTCAGTCCATTCTAAAAGGCCCCGCAGGGATATGATCGTCTATTTGTTACGATTGACAAGTTCACAATGTGGATTGAGGTCATGCCTCTCCATACCAGCACCGCCAAGAAAGCAGCTGAGTTCATACAAGGTATTTGTTATCGGTATGGTGTTCCTAACCAAATCGTCACTGACCTTGGGACCTAGTTCACCGAAAATGACTTCTAGGAATTTTGTGAAGATCGATGTATTCAAGTAAAATATGCTTCTGTGGTACACCCGAGAGCAAATGACCAATGTGAACGAGCTAATGGTATGATACTCCAAGGCCTGAAGGCTAGAGTTTTTGACCCCCTCAACAAGTATGGCAGCCGATGGATGAAGGAATTGCCAGCAGTGCTTTGGGGCCTTCGCACTCAACCAAGCTGAGCTATTGGCTGGACTCCATTCTTTCTCGTATATGGGTTTGAAGCCATTTTGCCGGTGGATATGCTTCATTAGTCCCCAAGAATTCAATATTATGATGAAGGTGCCGCCGAACAGACAAGACAAGAAGACATCGATAGCCTCGAAGAAGCTCGATTGGCTGCCGCCATATAGTCTAATCGGTATCAGCAGGTCTTGCACCGCTATCACGATCATAACATGCGTGATAGGTCATTCCAAGTCGGCGACCTGGTCTTGCGCCGAGTACAATCGGCAGTCGGCATCCACAAGCTTTCTGCTCCATGGAAAGGTCCATGAATTATACCAGAAGTCACCCGACCAGGTTCATATCGATTGATACATGAAGATGGACAACGCGTGCCTAACTCTTGGAATATTGAGCATCTTCGCTGTTTTTACCCATGATGTTAAGCTACGTATTTTTCTCTTGGGTTAATAAAGATGTTCTTTTTAATTCTGTCTGTTGTGTTTATTTTTTTTTGCCCCACCCTGAGTGCTTGCATTCTCAACACTCTAACCCAAAGCTTATGATCCACTCTAACTTTGGTGCGTTCTTATTTTTACTCGGAGGCTCACATCTTGCCTTACTGCTTGCCCGACCTTGTTCTCTTGTTACTCCCAACTACTTGTGAAGCTAAACGTTCCATATGCATGCACGTGGATTAGTTCCCTACACAGCGAACTACAGCTATATCAGCTACTCGGAAGTCAAAGAATGGTGGTCAGACGTAGTATAATTTATAATTCAAAATAAGCATTGCATTAGAAGTTCATCATATATACACACTTCTTGCTACATATTTTTTGTAATCTACTCGACAAGTTCATCAGGAAATGGCTCTAAATCTTGCACGATGATGGCAGCCATGTCCTCCACCTCCGCGTAGACCCGCTCCACGTCGGACTCCTCGACGTTTGTCGACCACCCCGCCTGGATGTGATCCATCCGAGCATTCGGGTATAAAGCCCAGACAATGCTGAGTGCATGTGTAGCCGCCGACCGCATGAAGTCTCGGGCTTGTTCCCATAGACGTGTCACCGACCCTTAGAGCCGCTCAAGAAATTACTCCATTGTCCATGTGGCGTTGGAGGGCTCCCCGTCAATCATCTTGACGAGAGTTTCCGCTCCCGCCCAGACTAGGTCGAGCTGCGCCTAAGTGTTCTTCAAGCGCAACTCCAAGTCGGTGAACTGAGTGTTTACACGCCGATAAAGCTCTTCAACAGTACAATAACAAACGTTAGCCTATGTTTCAAATCGAAGTTTACTGACGATAATATTGGCCGACCGTACTTTTGTACTCACCGACAGTTTCATCGGTCTTTTTCTGGGCGACCACGACGGCGGCTTCAGACTAAGTAATCTTCATTTTCATCGCCGCCATCTCAGTCTCCGCCTTCGCCAACTGCTCTTTGGCCTCATCCCGCTCGGCCACAGCTAATTCTGCTACGGCAGTCGAGCGGTCCGCCATGGCAGTCGCCATCTCCAATTGGGCTTCCAATGATATCTATTCTGACATTCGCAATAATTAAGCTGCTATAGAAATTGTATGTTACAACTGATTTCATGCAGTGATGTGATACTTACCAGAAGAACGGATATCTAACTGCCCATGGAGATTCTCCAGATCCCTCTCCGCCCTCCTCCAGGCAGCCTCCCAACGAGCTAGCTGCTCCGTCAGGCTTTGAACTTGGACATTGAGCCCAAGCAAGTCCAAATTGTGGCCCGAGTGGACCATATCCGCATTACCGACCAGCCGGTTCACCACTTGCTGCAGGAAAAATACAACTGAGTTGCAAGCGATGGAATTCAAAATGCTTGTTGAAGGCAGTATTACTTACGCTGGCCATGCGGCCGAGACGACTTGCTAAGTCATACCACTCGGCCACCTCTCGCTACGCCTCATCTCCAATAGGGGCAGGGCCACCCCCCAACCCCGCCGCTACAGCTGCCGGGGGTACTTCATCCTCCGCCTCTCGGGGGTTGGCGGCCGGTTGCTCCTCCGCCGTGGCACCACTGGTCGGACCAGCAGTGGTCGGCATCAGCCCAACGTCCACCGGGGTGCTGCTGCTCGGGTCAACAGCAGTCCACGCCCCGGCAGTCGG
>KE371518.1:526834-570748 GCA_000418225.1 Zizania latifolia | reverse complement strand
GCTGATATTCTCATTGTTTGAAGTTTTGGGGGTATTTGTATTTTCCACTATGTTTTTAATTTGCGCCCATTCACCCCCCCTCTGGTCGCCTTTTCGGTCCTACAACTTACGTGAGTGAGTCGAGTGTATGTGAGAAGAAGTAGTTTTTATCTATGCTGATGTACATTTGGATAAATGGTTATCTTGTTCCTTGAATAAATATCTTTTACATTGATTAACAAGTTGATGACTTCTTTGTAAGACTCTTTATGTTATGATGTTGTTCTAAATGATCCCTAATCTCAAATCGTCATGTGGGACAGTGATGATTCATAGATTAGCACATCTATCTGATTGATGATCATGTTTCACAGATCATAGATATAAAGATGTTAAATCAGTGATGTGGACTCATGTTAGTGAACATAGAGTTGGATAGACCCACTTTGAGATACTGCTGGGATTGTTATTTTATATGTGCCATCAGTTGTTATCTCAAATGGTGTACCTGCAAAATCCTTAGACCTGAGATCATCATTGATTTCAGAATGTGTAGTAGCACACTTAGGGGCTTCCAAACGCTATTCCGTAACAGGGTAGTTATAAAGGTTGCTTTCGGGTGTGTCACGAAACATGTCGTGGGATGTGAGCGATCAAGATGGAATTTACCTCTCCTAAATAACGGGAGAGACGTCTCTAGGCCCCTCAAGATAGTCGGATTGAAAAGTGCATGGCCATGCCACTATGATCAAAGAGTTGATCATGACTGAATTCACTACTTGATCGAGCGAAGTGTCGAGCTATCAACAAGAGTGGCACGAATCTCGCCTTGAGCTTGACTGATGTCATGTGGTAACGGGATTGGTGCGTGAGTATATCAAGGTTCAGAAAGTATGATTTTGGCTTTGTATGCTTTCGGGGGTCAATATGTGCTGCTAGGTACCGCTATTGATCGGCGATTCGGAAAGGGTTTTCGGATAGCGACCGTTTGCATATGAACCTATCGAGTCGCACGCTTAAGGGGATTAGATTTTAAAGCTTGTAAGAATTGGCTCTTGTGCAAGTGGGAGATTGATGGAATTGTGCCCAAGAGAATTCTAGGGAAACCAGAAGTTCTGGCTGAGGGCTGGAAGTTTTAGGTTCTAGAGCATCCAGAAGTTCCGGTTAGACCGGAAGTTTCGGGCCAGCCCTAGTTTCGGTTTCTGGAGGAGCCAGAAGTTCCGGGCCTGCCTGGACGAACCGAAATTTCCGGTTAGACCGGAAGTTCCGGGTCGAAGTAAATTCGATACAGAAGGTTATTTTCAGAAGTTCCGGTTAGAACCGGAAGTTTCGGTCCAGGCGAACAGATTAGATCTGTTGGGTTTTAATACAGATTAAAGGCCCGTGACAGGGCACTATATAAAGAGAGGAGGGGCTAGCATGAAAAGGCTGCTGTTGCTGCTGGTTGAGAACCCTAGCCGCCACCTCTCTCCTTGCTACCCCGATTGTTGCGATCTCTCCCCAGATCTCGCGAGTGGTGCTAGCACGCCGGCGCGAGGTGATCCTGTCCCCGGACGTGTGGATACCATGGAGGCACTACTCCAATAGTGGTGCTCGTCTTCTTCCCGTGGAGACCGCCGGATCGTAGGATCGCGTCGTCTTCATCGCCGGATCGCCGACAAATGAGCGGAGCCGGGAGGAGTAGCTCGAGGACGCACTTCATCGACTCTACTTCCGCTGCCCGAGTGTATCTCGTGGCCTGAGGTAACGTTCCAAGATCCCATTACACGCATGGTTCCTAGGCTAACAGGATAAATTTTTGAAATTAAGCGCTAGCGTAGCCTCCCCATAACCCTACAACGACGCCATCACCACCCCACCAGCCGGCCCGACATCGGACGTCTCCGACTCAGCACCGGCCTCTCCTGGAAACGAAGATGGCACCTTCGGTGCTCCCTGCGATGCCACCTTCGTGCGCAGTTTCTTTGCCATTGGAGGACAAACGTCTTTGTCCTTCCTCTTTTTTTGCCGATCGGTCCGATTGACCGATCGATGTCCTTCTGCCCAACTGCTCGGGGCTGCTCGGGCAATGGGGCTAGTGAGCAATAAGCTTCTCGCCCCTGAAATAAAGATTTTATCAACACCCGGTAGGTGATATTATCACGTATCAGTTTCAAAATAGCAAGCATGAAGCAAGGCCTTACCATCGGTCGGGGATTCAGCACCTTATACGAGCGAGGGCTATCCTCATTCCCGATCACCGCCTTAGGGCCGAGGAAGTCCCGCACTTGCTTGGCGCCCTCCTCTACGGACAAGGACTCAGCGGACTCCCGAGAGGGATCCGACCACCCCGAGTACTCGTATCCCAGCCACGCCCGAGCCCTGCAAGGCTGAACACGGCGGAGCACAAAGTTAAGGGTCACATGGACCCCTATCAGCTTCTGCCTCCGAAGCTCACCGACCACCCGGACGAGCTCCTCCACCTGGGCCTGGTCCTTCGACCCGCACTGGTCCGACCAGGTCAAGGCCTGGGCCGGCACGCGGTCGGTCTCCGGTGAAAGGGCTGGCTCGTGGTTCCCGACATAAAACCACTGTGAGTGCTAGCCCTTGTTGGACGTCGGGAGAGGCACGGCGATATACTCGGCCACCATGCCATCGCGAAACTGGATCCCGGCCCCACCAACGACCTTCTTCTTCAAAAAACGCAAAGAAAAGAAATGGCGGAAGAGATTAAAGTGGGGGTCGATACCGAGGTAGGTCTCGCAGAGGTGGATGAAAATAGAAATATGGAGAATAGAGTTGGGGTGAGATTGCAGAGGGAGATATCGTAGTGGTGAAGAAGACCCCGAAGGAAGGGATGGACAGGCAAGCTAAACCCGTGGTGGAAAAAAGATTCGAACACCACCAGTTCGTTGGTGTTCGGAGTCAGGAAACTTTCTCCTGCCGCCGCGCGCCACAAGGACAGCGCCTGCACAGGGAGAACTTCGGCCTTCTCCAACAACTGGATCTTTCGATCCGTAACGCCCGGCCGCGCGAACTCCTTCGAGCGGTCCACGCCGGCACTGGAGTCGGTAGTCGCCATAGAGACGGTGCAAGGAGGGGCAAGCGGTTCCAAGTTGAAGAGGCGGCGAGCTTTATGGAGGCACACTACGCAATTGCAGTGCCAACCGGGACGGCGAGGAGCTAGTGGGAAAGCTACGTGCGAAAGGAAGTTGCGTGCGTGCGGACCGAGACGACTCCATCCGGACGCCCAAAAATAGATCCGACGGTTGCGCATGGGAGCCGAATCAGCGCCTACCGCTCCAGCAGACATCCGCCCGTCAAAGCACCTGGGAACTCGCAAGCGTATCAAATCAGATCTGTCAAGATCCCGTCTCCTCCACCAGACGTCTTTTCGCCAAAACCAAGAGAGCTCCGCATGCATCATAACTCTCGCAGCCGCCAGTCTACTCCGATTGACGCCTGATCGCCGAAATCTGCGTGGGGCCCACGAACTCCGTTACCTTTGCAGCCGACAATCTGACATTTTCTCCACCGAGGCCTACTGTGGACCCCACGAATGCCTGCAGTTGCCTATATGCGGCAACTGGCGCCTATCTCGCCAAAACCTTCGTGGGCCACATCCCCATTTATGGCAACTGTTGTCTTATTGTCAAAGTAATGTGGACCCCATACACTCCATTACGCTGAAAAGACTCCGATAAATGCTCCTCCGCTCCCAGCATCAGGAATTTAAAATATCTCTGGGCCCCAATGAAATACTTGGTCGACACAACGCTCGAGGGCTTAAAACTCCCCTGCATCAACGATAATGGGGCAAGATTTTATATCTTAAAACTTGTTTTCTTTAAACAAACCTTCAAGCTCGGGGGCTACACCCGGCAGGTGCACCTAATAGGTGTCCCTGCCTCGCTGAGGAAGAAGTCCTACATGTCAGAGCTCTTTACAACTTCTCGACTCTACCTTGAAGATTTTCGTCCTTCTGCCGCAAAGGGCTCGGCGGCTCCTGTCGGGGATATGACCCCGGGGCACTCTCCGAGTGCATTTATGATGATCAGCAGAAGACAGGGTCGGAAAGACAGAGCATTTATTATGACCTGGAGGGGGTGCCAACCATAGAGACTCGGGAGTATTCCCGACCACAGGCACTGAGCAGGACGCCCGACCACCAGCACTCAGGAGATCACCCGACCACGTGCATTCGGGAGTCCGATCAACAGTCAGCCGCACCATCAATGGCAATAAAGCTCTAGGGAATAACGGTCGCATCAATGTAGCGAATAACTACTGTAATTATTAACCCACGATCCCGGGTAATTTAGACCCAATTAAAGGGATTAATTGGGCTAATTAAACCCTGAATGGTAACCCCCGATCCTTATAGTATATAAAGGGATCGGGGGCACCTTTTACAGGGAGTTCACTTCAGACACAGATTGTCACTTTCTAAATAGCGCACACACACAGGACTAGGGCTATTATCTTTCGAGAGGCCTGAACCTATCTAAAATCTTCTATCTCCTTTTGTTTGTGAGAAAACTATTGAACTTCGATCATAGTCTTCCCCATACGTCTACATAAATCTAGTCCTCGGGTATCCCCCAAGGATACTGTTGTTCTTACACAACGACAGATACTAGCCCAGTTAATATGGGTCGCACGTAAGTCACATCTCCATTCCGACCTAATTCTAATGGGGCACATATAAGTCAAAGTCCTATTTGGACTCAACTAGTATGGGCCGGGCCAAACGTAAATATTAATCCCTTCGGGCCAACTGATATGGGCCGCATGTAATCACAAACCTTTTTCAGCCCAACTAGAATGGGCCTCACGATAAGTCACGGCCCCTTTCCAACCTAACAAGTATGGGTTGCAAGTAAGTCACAACCCGCTCTGGCCCAACTAAAATGGGTCTCATGTAAGTCACAATCCGTTCCAGCCTAACTAGAATGGGCTTCACGTAAGTTACAACCCCTTTCTGACGCAGCTAGAATGGGCCTCAAGTTACAAGCCTTTTCGTCCCAACTATAGTGGGCCTGACTTAAGACACGGCCCTTTCTAGCCCAACTAGAGTGGGCCTAACGTAAGTCAAAATCCGGTCCAGCACAACTAGAAGGGCCGCAACAATGAGGTTGAATGCGTCTGGCTCGCAGCTCGCTCCTGATACAGCCTCCCGGGAGGCACAATTAAAATAGGCATTGATCAAACTACACATGCGATCACCATTAAATTTGCAGTTTAAGCAATTTTAGTACAGCGACACCTTATGTGCAAGGATTCGGTAACATTTCGATCTATGGAAAACCATACACCAATCATATACCCTCATATTTTAGTACAGCCACACCGATTTATTAAATAAAAAAATTAAGGCAAGCAAAAGTTACTGTATCAAGGAACGCAAACACCTATGCTAGATACCAGGATCATACTGTGTAATGAAACCCTCATATTGAGGCCGATATTACTGCACCAGAAATTAAGTACAATGGTAGCAGCCATCTATTCCTGCAGTGAATCTTTTCTGTTTTCTCTCTATCTGAAGCTGAGCTGACACAACTTATTGAACAAAAAGGTTCCATTCTGTCAAACAATCAGCTCAAAACCCTAATTGAGTTAGGGCCCTTGCACATTTGCCAAGTAATGTACATGGAACAACAATGATCGGAGGCTGGACAGTAATTGGATGACTCTTGCAATCCAATAACTACTCATATATCGATGCAAAATTCAACAATCTTGTCGGATGGTTAAGCTAAGTTCACAGGAAAACAAAGGGACCCTTCCAAACTAGGCCCTAGTCTTAATCTGCTACCATGAATGGGTCGATGTCACCAAGATCAGCAACGAGCAGGTCCTCATATTCATCACCTCGTGCGAAATATGTTGGGAATGGTAGCAAAGTAGTATCGGGTTTCTTGTATATTGAGTCCTTAACAAAAATAAAGCTACCTTGAGGACCAGGAACCTGCAAAATTAATGACAGAATACATATCACACATATCAACCTCTATATTTCAGCAAGATATACTGCGACTCTGAGGTGTGAAGGTACGGATGGAACTACCTGGCCTTTCAGATATAATAGGTTCCTGGCAGGGTCTATTTGATATACCCATACATTTTTCACGGTGCGCTGTACACCACCCATACGACCAGGCATCTTTCTATTTTTGAAGACCTGCAACATATTACAGATACAGCAATGTTACCCATTGTATAATCAAGTTGCTTCCCAGTGCTGCTTTCTGTTACACATTAACTACTTCAACAGTGCATTCTTACTAACAGCTTCAGATTACAAACTGCATATGGCCATTTAAGCCACAGCATTTATTTTTGCTATTGAGTATATGATATGGAAAAATATATTTTGTTCAGCCCAATAACAGCACAGAAAGACTTGAAGTTGAAGTGACCTCACTCAAGGAAAATTTTATGCAATACCAAAAAAGTAGCTTCTACTTGCAGGTTTTACCTTGAAGATGTTATATTATTAGACTTCAAGTGGTACAGGTTTTTATTTGTCTTTTTCTCCATGCATTAACTGATTCACTCGCCCAACCCTCCAATCCCCCATTAGGAGCCACTCTCACAAAAATCTAGGAGCATTCATCAGGACCACAAAACACCTGGCACTTCCCCTGAAGGTATTCAAGGAAGAAGTTTGCTGGGGGTACAATGTAAATAATAATGTTTTCTGTAGAAAAATCTAGGATTTGCTGCTCCATTTGTGCTCTCCATGATTGTTCCACCTGTTTTCTCATTAACATGTGGTCCCAGGCTCACATGTCAGTGAACATGCAAATCCTTCACTGGTCTTTGTAGGAAGGTAGCAGTTGGTATATTATGACTAGAGGCTACTAGTAGGTTGGAAGGATGAAGTAAAATCAGCAGCAATATCGTCGATGTCTAGATTTTGATTTATTTTTATGACAAGAAACTCTATTCATTGACAACAAGACTGAGATAGCTAGATGAAGAAAGCTGCAGCTGGCTCACTTGGTTTTTTTCAACCATTAAGTTTCATTCCAACTACATCAAGATGTTCTAGTCCTGATTGAACAAATTTCAATCTGTTTTAGACCAAATGGCTAAAAGCAATTGGGTGCGTTTTAATTTTCCGTGAGAAGCATTAGCTTCTCAGCTCTATGATGCATCTCAAGGGAAGGACGTTATTAGTTCTAAATAGACAACATATCGAAGATTTCATTTAACAATGTTCTGAATACACTGCAGTCTAAAAGGACACATCCATGTACTCATGTTTTGGCTACATGTATCCAGCATCACTATTTTAACATATTCACACTTCAAAGCACTTGAGTAACAATAAATCCATAACAGAAATGGCTACGAAATTTACACTAACACAAGAATTAAGATTAAAAGTGTGGAAAATAGCACTGCTACTAGGCAGCATCACCATTTTAATCAATTTTAAGCATTGGGAAATAACTTGTCCATAATACGTATTTAGGATTAATCCTTAAGATTGAGCAAATTCTGGTAAAAGATATGCTGCCGCATATCCTAGTGGCAAGTTCCCTGCCTCTTCTGAGAAGATAAATGTATACCAATTATCAACTGGTCAGTGAATGTACATTATAACTTATGACATACCCTTCCAGGAGCATCTCTTTGACCAGTAGAACCAATGCTGCGATGTGATAGAGATGCACCATGTGATGCAGGCATACCACTAAAACCATGTCTTTTCATACCACCCTACAAGGAAGAAAAACTGTTAGAGAATTGATGTGTATTGATAGGAGTGTTGACAAAATTGGATTGTGTAAGTAAAATCTACACAGCAGCAAAAAGTGGAGCTGTGCGATTATAGTATTATGAATAAGTTAATCAAACGATACAATTATCAGTACATCTGACCACAACAGTACCTGAAATGTGAAACTAAGTTTGAAGTCTTGAACATTGCAAATCATCAACAATTTGCATTAACATGGTAAAAAAAGTCCCCCAGGAGCCACTATAAGAGCTAGCATTTACCAGGTAACAATTCTGCCAATTCTTGAAATCTCTATACATAACTGTTTTTATCATGTGCACAATACAAACTTAGAAAAGGCAAAACAAGTTGATATCATGCTTCCTCTTAGTATTGAATCATGTAATTCTGCTTTTCTACTCCCTCCGTTACATATTACAACATTAAATAGTTCCATTAAACCGACCATGAAATATGTCTTAATATTGTATTTATTTGATATTGAAGATATTGATATTTTTTATTTAAACTTGGTCAAAGTTGGACAAGTTTGACTTTGAAAAAAGTCAAACGACTTATAATATAAAACGGAGATAGTATATTCTAGGCATCAACGATATACCAATGCTATAAGTTAATAACACTCGGAACAACTACAATTACACTATGCACATAGTGTTGAACAACTGCCACAACACTCTTCCATTACAATAGAACATGAATATAACACCAATATATTTGCTTTGGTCCATCACATATAAGTGCACTGTGTTTTGTGTTTGCTATTGGTCATTATTCTAATAATGACATCCATGCTTCAGCCCTCTCATGGGCTTGCACAAGTCCTAAAGAATTACGAAAGGGATATGTGGTACTCATCCATCATTGATTCTTGCTTTAAAATTTGTGGTAAAGAATAGAAACACATCTCATTTTAACAATGAGAGGTGCTCAGTATCTGCTTGCATGTTCAAACAATCATTAGGAACACAGGTGAATTTTGCTTTAATTATTACTTTATTAGAAAGTCGCATATAGTCACAACAATGCCTTTCCAGTTTCCATAAGCAAATGTTTGGAATGAAAGCAACAACTTGAGTTAAGGAGTTTGCCATACATTTCAAGTAGATCCACAAAATGATAATGCCCTATTTTTTTAGATAACTAAGTGGAGAAGAAAATTTCCCAGCATGTTTCAAAGCAGTGAAGTTAACAAGCATCTATAGACAAAATATACATACCGCAAAACCTTTCCCCTTTGTGATTCCAGTGACATCCACAAATTGTCCAGGCACAAAATGTCGAGCAGTGATTATTGTTCCAACAGGAAGGAGTGCATCCTCCGTAACAGGAAACTCCCTTAGTTTCCTCTTTAGAGGGACTCCTTGTGCTCTGAAGTGACCCACTTCAGGCTTTCTTAGATGTTTTTCCTTCTTTTGGCCTGCACCGAGCTAATAAAATACCAGGAAAAGAGTCCCACGAGTCAGCAATAAATCTTGCAAAATGAAAGGCAATGGACCAAAGCTAACAGGAAATAACTCAAAAAAATTACCAAACAAACTTATATTTGGATCAACAAAAGTAAAAAAAATATAAGAGCAGATGTTTATTGCACTGTGTGTCTGACTATTCATGGTGGAGAGGACAGTCATCTACAATAAAATAATTACATGGCATGTTGGCGTCAAAAGCCCAAAACCAGATATCTGACATATAAACAAGTTGTCACAATGAATGGCAGAACCTTAGAAGTACAATAGTATAACCTAGTTGGGCAAGGCAACCTACAGAGCACAATATAATGTAACTCACTAACTCGAGAAAGTAAAATGGCAGAGCAGCCAAAGAAAATTAAGCATCATGATTTGAGCGCATGCTTCCTATCTGCAACGGGAATAGACGTGCACAGAAAATTGGTATATGGCTTAGGCTTTTTTTCCCTTTTGCAGGAGTGTAGTTCAGTTACTTGCTTACCGTACATATGAAGATCTAGTGAATTAACAACCAGGTACTGAGGTACCGGAGAACAGATATATTATACATTACATAATTCGCGTATAAATCAGACCTTAATATACTGGGTGCAAATAATCTCGTCCTAACGGCAGAAAAAATCCTCCAGTTATCAGCAATTCAACACCAGAGTGAAGAAACGCTCCTTTCATTGTGGCACGGCACTTAATTTCCAGTGAAACGAATCAGATGATCCACTAGCTCGCAATATCATCAACAAAGTTCCACACAGAGATCAGAAGTCCGTAGCACCTGAAGCGCGAAGAAACCTTCCTTCTCGGCGGTCTTGACCTGGCAGACGACGTTGTCGTCGACCCAGAGAACAGTGATGGGCACCTTAGCACCCCACTTGTCCCACATCGCCGACATGCCGCACTTGACGCCGATCACGCCGGTCCGCCGCGACTCCGGGCCCATCACGCCCGCCCGGGCATCTATGATGCGGCCCCCGCCCTCGCCGCCGCCACCTCCTCCAGAGTCATCGTCATCGGGGTGGGAGACGAGGAGCTCGGCGGAGAAGAAGCGGCAAGGGGCCAGGCGGGGACCCGCGAGGGAGAGGTGGCGGAGGCGCGCGATGAGGCCTCTCGAGACGGCCGCCATGGCAGAGGCGGAGGCAGGGGCGGCGAGCCTGGCGATAGGTGGTGGATTTACTCGGCGGCGAGGAAGATGGGTAGGGTTTAGTGAGCTGGGAGGCGAAAGGGAAATGGCCCAGTGGCGGCGGAGGCGGAGCACACTCATGGGCCCACTGCTGTGTTACAGCTTGCACGTTTGCCTCTCTGTTTTTTGCCCTTTTGGGCAAGGCATCTTCAAATTTCGTTGGAATGCCAGTTTTATTTGAGAACAAATGTATGAGTAGAAATTTTTTAAAGAAGTTGTAAGAAAATACGGAGTAAATGATAATCTGGGTCTTGTGTTTTTACTGGCACCTCAGCACGTTATTGATTGCAACATATATTTTTGGGAGGTAGTTGATCGCAAATTAGCAACATTGGTGCAGTAAAATGTGTGCTGACTGGTGAGCGCAGATTTTGACAAGCAAGGTTTCACAAAAAGAACGTACATAAAAAACGTATTTTAGTTTTTCAAATAAGAACAGTTTAATGCTTCGATTTATTTACGAAAACATGTCACGTGTGCTTAGTTAGCATTATCATTTTTAAGCTCGTATGGTAGAGTTTTGCAGTGTAGCTGTTGCTCCAGGCATGGCCTAGCAATCAGCCGATTAGACAGCCAATGCTAAGGAACAACTGCATGACATCATTCTGATGAACACTTACAGGGACAAGCATTCTTATAATTCCCAGGGGAAGTACGAAATACAACTACAAATTTATTGTCACTTGACGCGTGCTGACTTGTGACGTGCCTGACTCCGTAAGGCATCGTTGCCTGTTAAACAGCACAGCTATTTTACCCAATTAACATCATTACAGCCTACAAGATTAACGATTCAACAAGTGAATGCAAGACATCCCAGATAAATTTGATTACATTTGCATATTGCCTTTATGGATCGCAACAGCTACAGTTCATCTGATCTAGTCCTCATTGGCATCAATATGACTAAGAAAGCTCAGAATAATGTTAATGTGACATTCCTGGTGAACCAAACTCTTCAGGTCTCAAAGAATCGGAGCTCCACCATCGCCTCCTGATGCTTGGGGGAATACCAAGCAGTGGCTTTTGCGGAACCCAGGACCTTCAGAGCCCAGTCAATTGCAAAAACTGAGTCGTCCACACGAACAAAATGGTCCTGTTTTTTTAGGTCAATGGCAACCGTGGATTCAACACGAAAGCTAAAGGGTCCAACTATCTGTGAAAAGAACAAGGAGCAGTGTGAACTTGAAGTTTCACAACATAATCTTGTCTAGTTAATTCTTCTTGGAATATAAAGGCAGGCACAAGTGAAAATTTGGCCAAAAAGGTGTACAAAATGCTTATTCCTAAGTTCAAAGAAATTGATACCATACAATACTACAGTAAAATCCATCAGCAACTAGTTGTGCTAGATGTGCATGATCATGAACATATGGAATATACTAAAAATATATTTTAAACAATAACATCGATATATGAAGCAATGGTATTTTCTGACCACATTAAATACCAGGGAGGAACATCAAGACAAAGCGTTGCATGGAAAACAATCTAGACACAAAGAAATCACATTAATAACATTATGCTGTAATTTGGAAAATAGCAGCCTATGAAACACAGATACGGCTGAAAAGTTGTGTACCCATTTCTGATATGGATACGTATCTGATACGCTCGGATATGTATCCGGGACATATCCTATATTTTTGCAATATTAAAAAATAAAATAAAATGGATACTTCCTCAATACTTCCCAGATACTTTCCCGATACTTCAGCAATATGAGATGTTGGAGAGATAGACATGATGTTGATCTTAATGATGGTGTTGATTTTCTTCAACAAGCTCAACTCTCTTTGGATGAACGTATACCAAACATAGAAAGACTAATAGATGATCTTGGTGCATTAGATTTACATGTTGATGTTGCAAAGCCAACAGAGCCAATGCATCAAAACACTAAATTGTTGTTTGTTGCTAGTTCGTGACTTTGTTGTTTGTTGAACATATGAACTAGTTTTAAATTTGCTACTTAAGTATCTCATGTATACACACATATTATACATACATATATATATATATATATATACATACATACATACATATATATATATAATGTGTGTATAGCTATATCGGGGTTTTTTGGAAATAACATATCGAAGTATCGTCGTATCATGTATCCAGGTAACGTAGCTTGCTGGAAACTGGAAAGTGGTGGTATAATTGCAGTCTTCAAACCAAGTTTCTATTATCACTTAAAGTGGGAAAAGTATCCGTCCACCTTAGGATTATAGTTTGAACAACAAAGGACTATATCAATTGAAAGTGTGAAAGCAAAACAAAAGAGTAAATAAATCACATGAATTTGTACCATGGTAACCTTCATACAAAAGGACCTAGTTCTAGCCTTCTAGGTATCAGAGCAGAAGCTGAAGAAAAACAATGATATGATTCACCTGTTGTTGAAGAGAAACAATCACGTCAGGACAGACATCACAGAATGTCTCTAAATCAGGGTGTCGAGAGAAGAAGAAATCTTGCGCAAGCCGAGAAGCACCACATAAGAACAATGATCCTGAGGATATATCTAACCGGGTGCTTACCCTTGTCAAATCTAGGAAAAGCCTCTGAAAATTTCCATATTGAGCTGTAAAAGTAACAGAAGCAAAGAGATCTGCAAAGGCAGAAAACTTATTCCTCTCGTTAAACAATTTGAAAGCATTGGTTTTTTGTGTTTCATTTTGCGCGGATATTCTTTTTGAGCAATCTCCAAAAGAACCACTGGCTACTGCACCTGAACAAAGAGAAAGAAGTAGAAAACAGAAACTATTTAGTGCACTGCTGACAACATGTAAATCTAATAGAGGGTTACAAAATTTTAATACACACACACACACACAATCAACTCCTGTATCCATGCGATCATGAAACCATAGGTCTTCATGATTCATCAACGGTATAGCTCCAAACACTAGGTAGCAAATCATACATGACAACAAAGATTTTCATGATAATGTACTAGCCATTGAAAGTGAACACTAATATTAAGCTGTGAAACCTGGAGAAACATCTCAGTACCAGGAAACATATTCATTGAACTATCAATAAGTTGATCCTTCAAATTGTGTAAGCAGTGTTCTAAAAATTGGATCTAGGTAGCACCTAGGCGGCAATTCGGTGCTAGGCATGGGCTCAGCGCCATGATTTGCTTGTTGACGGTGAGCTTGGCGGCTACTCAGCCTCGGCAGTCAACATCAGTCACCACGGCACCTAGGCAGCTTAGGAGCGGCGGCGCCGAGGCGAGTGCCCAGGCAGCGAGGCAGGATGGGAGGGGCAAAATATTAGTCCGGCTGCTCGAGATCTTGACCTAAATCCCCAAATCAGACACAGGCCAAAATAATGGGTGGCGCTGGGGCAGGCACTAGGGTTTCCAAGTGCTGTGAGGAGGCTCGACGCCGCCAATCAATCTGCCAATGGCCAGCTCCACTTTCTCCTTTGCCACAAGCTAGCCCACGGTACAGTGGTGTGCCTCACCTATGCTCCTCTGCTGTGCGCCTGTGCAGTACGCTGCTGCAAAACCGCCGCAGATGGCCAGCTCCACCTTCTCCTCTGCCACGAGCCCACGGCTGCCTTCCCCTTGACTATGTCCACACACCGCCAGGGCCCCAAAGACACCAACATGGGAAACCCAGGTGATTCAAGCAAGCTACTACGTTCTTTGCTATGTGGCTACTAGTCTGCTACTCTCTTCTACTCTGCTTTGTGGCTCTGTGCTCTGGTCTGTGCTAGTGCTCTACTCCTTTTTTTTAGCATAAACTGGTAGCACTAGCATAAAAAATGGAATACATGGTATTTTTCTATATGTTGGCATGTTGCAGCTTGCTAAATTGTGTGCTTTGATTGCTATTTTTATTGAACCATTGGTGCAATTTTTTTGTTGGCTGTCTGGCCTTTCCCTGCCTACTCAGACCTAGGCGCCAACTAGGTGGCTCTTGGCACTAGGCGCCAGCCCACTGCCCGACTAGCGCCTAGTGCCTTCTTGAACACTGTGTAAGTAAAGAGGACAACATGATATATGAATAAAACATTTATAAGGCAGCTAGGAAGGAAATAAAAGAACCTCTAAGCAAGTAGAAGCAGTGATTTTCCTTGAAATAAGCTTACATGATTTTCTGGAGCTCAAAAATAGGAAAGGTGCATGCTTACCAATGATCCCGGTGAATGAAACATGTGGATCCGAGAGAAATGCATCATATGGCTGGACACTTTTTAGCTTATCTTCTTTTTTCCTCCAAACATCAATGCTTTTCTTGATTGAAATAGCTACCTTAGCACATAATCCAGGTAACAGAGCAACAGGAACAACATTGGTTTCATCACCACCAAAACATTTTGGTTCCCCGCTATTATTCTGCAACAGTACATGATAATTCAATCCAGATTTGGAGCCAACTGAAGCCAGGTCAGCTGATAATGACAATGGCACATCCCAGTACACCCCCTTTTTATCAATGAATAATCCAGGCCAAGATGCTTCTAATATAATATTTTGATGAGGAAGCTGGAACCAGTGAAGAAATGTTCAGTTAACACAAGCATTTTATTAATAGCAACTATTAATTAAGTAAATTGGTGATTCCAAAAGTAAGTATGAAATTTTCCATGAGCCAATCAATTCTTCATAACTAGACACCTAATTAATATAGGACCATAATGTGTTCTATTCAGAATACCTACAAATAGCTAATATAAACCAAATAGCTTAAGAGCATCCAGATGATTTGCCTTGTGTCGAAATATTGCTTTGCCTCGATCCCCCTTTTTGAGATTGTACAACTCCAGCAGCAAAGTGGTGTCTGGTGTGATCAAGAGTTCTGTGCCTATACCTAGAGACATAACATCGTGCAGGTGTTTTTTGAAATCATTGGACCAGGACACCTCTTGACGATTTGATAACTTTTCTTTCACGACAGCTGCGAGCTTTTGTACATGAAGCTGCTCCAAAATAGTAAAAGACCTGCACAGAATACACCGAGTTGTTAATGGAATTGTGCATGTGTTTTGGTCTAATGCATTTTAGACATGAAGTAAAATTTGTTATCAATACATCTGTAGACTTCTATATCCATTATGTTAAAACCAGGGGAAAGAAAAATCTTTGAATTTTACAGTCCTCTCCCCCTGTAAGCAGACAAGGTTGAAATGAACCAAAAAAATAACCAAATTCAGTGTTTAGAAACACAACTAAACAACTATACTACTGGAAGATTCATTCAACGGGGTGTTGGTGACCATGCAATAACCATTGCACTTAAGATCTTGTAACACATGCTCAGTCACATACATTGACATAGTTGGGCTACATACAAAGGTGATGGCTCCAAGCAGACAATATTGACATAATCCCAGAAGGTCACCAGTCTCAAGACATTAAAAAAATAAACGTACTACAGGGCACAAGCACAAAATAACACAGCCTGATGCCTGAGGTCTGTGACATTGTGAACCACATTTCACAATCCAATAACCGTGCAAACGTGGAGCTGTGCAGATATGTAAATATACCATTCAGATCCTTGAATTTTGTAAATTTCGAGCCACATTTCGCTATCTAATTAACCGCAGCTGCCTTGGAAGAACACCACACGTATGCAAACACAAGCTCTTTTTGTTAAGATTGATTGTGAGTTGGGGGGTGCTGAGGGGGCATACCAGTTGTTGGCGAGGTGGACGAGGTGGGCGTGGTGGACGGAGAGGCCGGCGCAGGAGGCGGAGAAGGAGGGGACGAGCGGTGAGGCCATGAAGCGGTGGAGAAAGTCGAGCTGCTTCGTGCGGGTGACGCGGGGGCCCCGCGAGAGGCCGAGGGGCAGCGGGTCGCCGGGGACGGGGCGCGCTGTGCCCTCCATCGTCGCAGGTGTCTCCACGTCCAGCTCCCACCGCCCGTCCCCGTCCGCCATCCATCGCATCCGCCGCAACATCGACGCCGCCACGCACCGCTTCCGCCGGGCGGCGCTTTTGTGAACTGGTGCGCCTTTGCCGTCGGGCAGGGCAAGATGGTGTGCAAGGTCGCGAGGATAAGGATGCGCATTAGACTGGATCGAACTGAACACTACAAATTCAGTAGGAAAATACAATCTGCTTATTTTGTAAACCCTTTTGTTTGTAACTTGCTGCATTTCATTCCAATTGAGACTTGAGAGATTGCAATATAGATAGGAAAACAGGATAGTTACATGTATTCATTTATTTAAGATCTAAATTGAGTAGAAAGAAGCGCTACAGATGCCAAGGACAGCAAGCTAATGACTACTTTTCTTCCTACATAAAGACTTACTTAGTTACTTAGTTATGACTTTGAATGAAACTTGTTTATAAAAAATTTGTAATTCAAGGCATAGTATATTGTTTAAATTGTGGATGAGTGTAGCTTCAAGTTGTAGACAAGAGTTCAACTTAACAGTCCTCGCTGAAACGCTAGTATATTAAACAGTAGTGAGAAACAGGCAAATCTCTAAATGGGCATTTTAGATCTGGTGAGGGATTATTAGAATTTAGGCTAGACCGATTTGAATATTTCATAAATTCCTAATAAAATCTCAAAGGCCTAAGTCATGTAAGAGGATTGTAGAAACCTTTAGTCCTATATTACTAGTATAGGTGAAGAATGACCACTAATATAATGGGACTGTCTCCACTCCACTAAGCTATGTGCATGGGAAAGAGAAAGGGAGCTCTACATGCACGTGCTCGCCTCACCTCGCTGGGCACGGGCCGGGCCAAAGGGCGCGGGGAACCTATGTGAATGGTCCGTCAAAATCTGGCTCCTCGCCTTGCAAGGATGCGGCCTTCTTTTGCCGTTCTGAATTTTGGTAACTTGGCTTATATTCGGGATATGGAAACCGACTCGGTTTAGATCATGACCGTGACGTGAAATCGTGCCGGCTCCCATATAAATACATGTCTAACCGATCTCCACAACATTAGATCGTAACAGATCAAACCGAGCTAGGGTTTTGCCTTTTCTCTCTGCTGCACCGCCGCTGTAGCCTTCTCCATCCCGCGCGTCGGCGTGCATCGATGAACGGGAGAGCAGATCTTCGGAACCATTTGCTCTTGTGATAAAGAGAAAAACAAGTTTAGACTTTATGTATTGAAGGATATCAAGTGGCTTAAATATATAGAAGTATTCACGCTTCATATGTTGACCTACATCAAGCCAAAATTCAAAATGAACATTGCTCAAGGCAAAAGTATAAATGTTTTGGGACTAATGTGTTCAACTAGTTTTATGTAGGTGAATAGTTCCAATGATAAAATGGTTTTAACTTTGTCGTCCCTCAAAAGTGAAGAAACAAGATGGTGTGAGGGTATTCCTGTTGTTATATATCTTTTATACTTGCATTTGAGTATAGGAATGTCGTACTATTAAGAGGGATATAAAGTTGATGTGCTTGTATATGTCTCGGTGCTCAAAGTGATATATCACATTGCTATCTTGAGAAAAAACAAAGCCATAACTTTTCTTCTTTAGGTTTTAAGCCTTATTCTTTATTGGGTTGGATAGCTCTTTTAATAAACTTTCCAAAATATCTAAGATCATCAAAAACAGACTTTAAAGTCAAAAGTTATGACATTTTTTCTAGACTGCTTCTAAGAATTTCGGATGATTCGGATGAAACCGGAACATCCGGGATCTCTAAGCCTAAAACCTTTGGACTGAACTGGAAGTTTTAAGATTATCGTTCTGCTTTGGCCCGGAACCTCCGGACTAAACCAGATGTTCCGAGAATATCGGTCTGTTTTGGCTTGGAACCTCCGGAAAGGTCCAGAAGTTCCGGTTTTGCTGTATCTTTTACCCCTAACGGCTAGCCCCAAGGGTGAGGGTTATATAAACCCCTCCACCTCTCTTTTGAGAGAGCTCAACACCTTTATTTCCTCTAAGATTCAAAAGCTTCTAGAGTTCATCCCACTCCATATTTGATTGGATCTAGTGAAGATTAGTGAGTTGGGTTGAGAGATTTATGAGAAAAAGTAGGTGAGATTCATTCCAATCTTTGAGCACTTAAGTTCATAGCAAGTAAATCAAATATTGTGTTTGTTACTCTTGTTTATGAATCTTCTTTGTTCATTTGCTTGTTCTTCTTGTTCATGAGCTAGCTTATCATATTCATATGTGTTTTAGCCCGATTTATATGCTCGTGCTTGTTTGATTGTAATTGATGAATGTGATAACTTCATAATACCTATGAGAACTTACGAGAACAATTGGTTTGAACTAGAACTCATTAGGAGTTGCTAGATTTAAAGTTTATCGGTTAATTATATTTATTGCTTGCTTTAGCATGATCTCTAAATCTACCATATGGATCAATTTTTTCTTGTATAGACATACTCTTAACAACTTGTTCTTACTTTCTATTCTTATAGAATTATTATAAAAATTCTTGAAGGATCGATTTTGTGGATTTCTTGTGGTTCCCGTAATATCTGGTTGAAAGCGGAACTTCCAGACCCTAGAACTTTCGACTCATCCCAAAACATCCGGACCACGGATGTGTTGACACAAAAATCACACCGAGATCGTTGCGCCTTCACACTCAAAGACCTGAGAGAGTCTGTTTAGCTCTAGTGTAGGTCTTAAATAACCCAGAGGTGTACAGAGTGTGTCAGTCAATTTGACTCTACAGTTGACAAGGAAATAAACGTGAGATGTTCTAACGCTGTCGGCATCGGCTTCAATAGCACATGTGGAGGCGATGATGCATTGTGAAAAGCATGAATAGTACCATAAATTCTACTAATCAGCTTTAGTGCTAATGCTTTGGCATACTAATCTCTATGGTTCGAACCAAACTGATAGAGCGCAAAGATATCATACTAGGAGAAATACGAACAGAATTGAACCGATCAACATAATAACAGATAATTCATTGGCTAAAACTCCGATGAACGCTAGGCCAATAGATCAGATTAAATCAACTCACACACATCCCCGTTAATGTTATGGATTGGACTCAACCGAGATAGCATTACGATGACGATCGACATGCAATCTAATCTAATGCAACCTATTAAACCATCGTGATTGACAAACGCATAGACTCAAGCAATAAAGCGCAACATAAGAAAGTGAATCAAGCAATAAAGCTTTAGTGCTAATGCTTTGGCATACCAATCTCTATGGTTCGAACCAAACTGATAGAATGCAAAGATATCATACTAGGAGAAATATGAACAGAATTGAACCGATCGACAGAATAATAGATAATTCATTGGCTAAAACTCCGATGAACGCTGGGCCAATAATTCATTTGATAGATGTATTCGTTGTAGATAGATACGTAAAAAAACTAATTTTCTTCCAGTTGGTTATAGATGGATAGATTGGTTCGTGTGTACTATGGGGGTAGAGTGCATGAACCTAAAATTGACAGACCTATCGAGTTAGTCGACATGAATGTGCAATTATTAATATTTACACATCCTCCAACCTTTGAAGAGATGAAATTGAGAGTATAACATGAACTTGGATGGTTTGAAAATGATACATATTCTGTTGAGTTCCAGGGTAGCTACGAGGTGGCTAGAGGACATAAGTACGTACTAAATCTAATAGGGCAAGCTGTTTGGGAGTGTTATGTTGAAATAGTTAAGGAGTTCATGTTCAAGTCTCTAGAGGTGATCGCATACAAGAATGAAATTGTGCGCACATTGGATTTGAACTGTTCTAGTCATGCACAATTTTTGTTGGGTGAAAATGATGAAGACATGAATAATTCAGACTGTTCTCCAAATCATAGGACAGACGGAGGATTGAAGGGTGAACTTGTACTGGAGGATTTTCTGGAGGTCTAGACAGAGGAGTTCGATCACACCGGGTTGAAAGATAGGTTTGGATGTAGCTCGCCCATTGGACACGATTACTAGTGAGATGAATATGTAGAAGGTGGAAGCGACGAAGGCGGAGACCTTTACGAGAATGAATATGCATCTAACTCAGAGGACAATTGTCTGCTGTAGCTGATGGAATTGTGCCCAAGAGAATTCTGGGGGAACCGGAAGTTCTGGCTGAGGGCCAGAAGTTTTGGGTTCTGGAGCATCCGGAAGTTCCGGTTAGATCGAAAGTTCCGGGCCAGCCCCAGTTTCGGTTTCTGGAGGAGCCGGAAGTTTGGGTTGGACAGGAAGTTCCGGGCATGCCTGGACGAACCGGAAGTTCCAGGTCGAAATAAATTCAATACAGAAGGTTATTTTTGGAAGTTCCGATTAGAACCAGAAGTTCCTGTCCAGGCGAACAGATTAGATCTGTCGGGCTTTAATACAGATTAAAGACCCGTGACAGGGCACTATATAAAGAGAGGAGGGACTAGCACGAAAAGGTTGTTACTGTTGCTCCTAGTTGAGAACCCAAGCCACCACATCTCTTCGAGCTACAACGGTTGTAGCGATCTCTCCCTTGATCTCGCGAGCGGTGCTAGCACGCCGACGCGAGATGATCCTATCCCTGGACGTGTGGATACCGTAGAGGCACTACTCTAATAGTGGTGCTCGTCTTCTTCCCGTGGAGATCGTAGGATCACGTCGTCTTCATCGCCAGATCGCCGACGAACGAACGAAGCCGGGAAGAGCAGCTCGAGAACGCGCTTCATCGACTCTACTTCCACTGTCCGAGCGCGTCTCAAGGCTCAAGGTAACGATCCATGATCCCATTACACGCATGGTTCCTAGGCTAACGAGGTAAATTTTTGAAATTAAGCGCTAGCGTAGCCTCCCCACAACCCAACAGTGGTATCAGAGCCTACGTGCGTAGTGTTCGATCTGGATCGATCACATATGGTGATATGTGATGAAAATAGATTGGATCTATTGTTTTTGTCGTTAGATTTTCGGAAGTTCCGGTTGGACTGGAAGTTCCAGGCCAAAATAATTTTCGTTACAGAATGTTATTTTCGAAAGTTCCGGTTGGACCAGAAGTTTCGGGTTCGGAAGTTCCAGTTGGGCCAGAAGTTTCGGACAGAAATAAATTCCGTACAGAAGGTTATTTTTGGAAGTTCTAGGTGTGACTTGGAACTTCCGGGCCAAAATAAATTTGAGTCAGAAGGTTGATTTTGGAAGTTTCGGCCCTGAGTCGAAAGTTCCGGGCCCTTCGACCGAAAGTTCTGAGCCTATGAGCCAGAAGTTCCGGGCTTGGTGCAGTCACATCTAGATTCCGCCTAACTTGTTTTTGCAGGAAATGTTATGACTGGTATAGCCTTGCAAAGTATGATACTCGCTTGTAATAACATGGTCTACGTGTCATGGTTGATTACAACCCAAGGCTGTTCAAATATTGTATGACCTGCGCGTCGACATGTGATGCTTCTACTCATGTAATTAGTATAGTGCTATTAGATGTAATAGGCTGATACAAGTTCATGGAGGCCTGAAGCGTGATGACCCGAAGGACAGGAACCATGGAGATGGAGATCGCCATGCGAGAGGGTCATACCATGTCACAGTTAATATGATTGCATGTGATGTTTACTTATGCTCCTGTCATACTATTCTTTCATGTTCTGTGTGCGGTAGGCATCGTTACCATGTTAGAATAGTTTTCCTTAGAAAATTAAGTATTGATGCTCTTTTTAATAGCTGCACCTACTAAGGTTCTCGATCATCGATGGTGGGTCTGCCAAAGCAGGGTGCCGTCTTTTATCTTGACCAGTTAGGGTGGATGTCGGACACCACATGCATAGTATTGGTTTGCTTAACGAAGCTATCAAAACAGTTTTGGACTTTGGGGCATTGAGTTGGGAGTCAGGCATTGGATGCTACCCCAACAAACAAGAATCACATATGATGTGATTAGCAAGTGTTGCTTACCTATGTCACTAATCTTCTAGCAGTGATGCCAAAGCTTACTAGAAGTTAGATGAATATGGATCTTGTCCCACAATGTGTCGTTAGAGGGAAAGCGATCATTTTATATATTGTGGCACATCTTTTATTTGATAGAAGATTAACATAGCATAGTGCTGAACCTTGCATTGTTGTTGTAGATCATGGCACCTACTGCAAAGAACACTTTCGCTTTTAATCTGTGACCTATCCTTGAAAGGGAGAAATTGTCTGGAACAAATTTTATAGATTGGTACAAAAATTTGAGAATCATTCTCAAACAGGAGAATAATTATTACATTCTAGAGAAACCCCACCCTGATGAACCAACGGATAATACACCAATTGCTGAAAGACGGGCTTATGAGAAGCACGCCAGTGATTCAATTGATGTCAGCTGTCTCAAGCTTGCCTGTATGTCCTCTGAGCTTCAGAAGCAATATGAGGACAGGGGTGCCTACGCTATGATCGTGGGCTGAAGGGCCTGTTTGAGATCCAAGCACGGTCTGAGAGATATAATATCTCAAAGTTCTTGTTTGCGTACAGGTTGGCAGAAGGCAGTCTAGTGAGTCCTCATGTGATCAAGATGATTGGTTACGTTTGCGCCGAGGTGAACAAGGTCGACGCTAGAGGCTCTGGCGCTCATCCTGACCTAGCAATCTAAATATCTAAGACAGTTTCTTGGCTAACTTATATACTCCAAGAACAACGTCTAGTGAAAACGAGATTACAAGCTAGAACTAGGCAATCTAAATATCTAAATGCTTCGAAAAAACATCTTCAATCAGATAACTTTAACCTGAGTCTTTACTTGGCTTTGTGTGGAAAGTTATTGGTTCTACTTTTACACTAAGACAAATTACAAGTATTTCTCGTCTTTTCGGTCATGGTTGTAACTGATGAAAATGTGCCCAAGAGAATTATGGGAGAACCGGAAGTTCTGGCATGAGGCCGAAAATTTTGGGTTCTAGAGCATCCAGAAGTTCTGGTGGGACCGAAAGTTTCGTGCCAGCCCCAGTTTCGGTTTCTGGAAGAACCGAAAGTTTCGGTTAGACCAGAAGTTCTGGGCCTGCCTGAAAGGTGAATTCTGGACGAACCGAAAGTTTCGAGTGGAACCGAAACTTTCGGGTCGAAATAAATTCGATACAGAATGTTATTTTCGGAAGTTCCGGGTCTAGACTAGAACTTCTGGACCAAACGAACAGATTAGATCTGTTGGGCTTTAATACTGATTAAAGACCCATGAGAGGGCACTATATAAGGAGAGGAGGGGCTCGGACGAAAAGGGTGCTGGCTGTTGCTGCTGTTGCTTCGACCTAACCCTAGCCGCCAACTCTCCTGGCTACACCAGTTGTGGCCGTCTCTCCCCTAACTTCTCGTGTGGTACTAGCATACCGGCGTGAAGTGATCCTGTCTCTATACTTATGGATACCGTAGAGGCACCGCTGCTACTGCGGTGCTGATCTTCCCGTGGAGGTCACCGGACTACGTCGTCTTCATCTGGGTGTGACCCGGAAGTTCCTGGCCGAAATAAACTTCGATACAGAAGGTTATTTTTGGAAGTTCCGGGTATGACCCGGAAGTTTCGAACCAAAATAAATTCTGTATATATGATTATTTTTAGAAGTTTTGGGCCAAAATAAATTCGATACAGAAGGGTGATTTCAGAAGTTCCGGCCTTGAGTCGGAAGTTCCGGGCCCTTCGACTGGAAGTTCCGGGCCTTTGAGTCGGATGTTCCAGGTCTATTTTCAGTCAGGCATAGATTCTACGCTTAACTCGTTTTTGCATAGATTGTTGTGACCGGTATGGTCTTGCAATGTATGAGATGCATGTATGTAATTTTTATGGCCTGCGTGTCATGGTTAATTGCAACCCAAGGCTGTTCTATTGTTGTACGACCTGCGAGTCAACATGTGATGTTTCTTCTCATATAATTAGAATAGTGCTGTTAGTTATAATAGACTGATACAAGATCATGGAGGCTTGAAGCGTGATGATCCGAAGAACAGGAACCATGGAGATGGAGATCATCATGTGAAAAGGGCTATACTATGTCACAGTTGATATGATTGCTTGTGATGTTCATTTATGTTTCTGTCATACTATTCTTTTATATTTCCGTGTGCGGTAGACATCGTTACCATGCTAGAATAGTTTCTCTCAGAAAATTAAAAGTCTTTGATGCCCTTTCCAACAGCTGCACCTACAAAGGTTTTGATCATTGTATGGTAGATTTGCTAAAGCAGTGTGCCATCTTTTATTTTAATCAGTTAGGGTGGATATCGGACAATCACATATATAGTATTGGTTTGCTTAATAAAGCTATAAAAACGGTTTTGGGCTTTGGGACATAGAGTTAGGCGTCGAGGCATTGGATGCCACCCCAACGAACAAGAGTTACATAGGATATGATTAGCAAATTGTTGCTTACCTATGTCACTAATCTTCTAGCAGTGATGCCAAAGCTCACTAGAAGTTAGATGAATATGGATCTTGTCCCACTATGTGTCGTTAGAGAGAAAGCGATCATTTTACATATAGTGGAGCATCTTTTATTTGATAGAAGATTCACATAGCATAGTACTGAACCTTGCATTTTTGTTGTAGATCATGGCACCTACTGCTAAGAATATTTCTATTTTTAATCTGCGATCAATTCTTAAAAAGGAAAAGCTTTTTGGAACAAACTTTATTGACTAGTATAGAAACTTAAGAATTGTTCTCAAACAAGAGAAAAAGGAATATGTTCTAGAGGAGCCCCATCCTGATGAACCAAAAGATGATGCATCTACCGTGGATCAGCGGGCTTATGAGAAGCATGCCAGCGATTCAATTGATGTCAGCTATCTTATGCTTGCCTATATGTTCTCTGAGCTTCAGAAGCAATATGAAGACAGGGATACCTACGATATAATCGTGGGACTTAAAAACATGTTTGAGAACCAAGCACGGACTGTGAGATATAATATCTTAAAGTCTTTGTTTGTGTGCAGGTTGGTGGAAGGTAGTCCAGTCAGTCCTCATGTAATTAAGATGATTGGTTACATTGAGAGCCTGAAAAAACTTGTTTTTTCCCTTAAAGGCATGTTTAAGAACCAAGCACGGGCTGAAAGGTACAATATCTTAAAGTCTTTGTTTGTGTGCAGGTTAGTGGGAGGTAGCCCAGTCAGTCCTCATGTAATCAAGATGATTGGTTACATTGAGAGCCTGGAAAAACTTGGTTTTTCCATTGACCAAGATTTGGCCACGGATGTGATTCTCTAGTCGCTCCCTATGAGCTTCGAGCTATTCATTTTGAATTTTCATATAAATAGCATGGAGAAAAGCATGACTAAATTACATGGGATGCTAAATACTGCTAAGGAGAGCATTAAAAAGAATTCTAGTCATGTGATGATGGTTCAGAAGGATATCAAGAAGAGAAAACGCAAGGGAAAGGCTAAAGCTTCAAATATGATCTCGAGCTCGAAGTCTAAACCAACTGGAAAGTTCAAGACTGGCCCTGCTACTTCTGACACTTGCCACCACTACCATAAGACTGGTCATTGTCAGAGGAATTGCAAGTTATACTTGGAAGAACTCAAGAAAAAGAAGGGAAGTGTGACTTCTACTTCAGGTATAAATATTATTGAAATTAATCTTGCTACTCGTCCAAGTGATTCATGGGTATTTGATATCGGATCAATGATTCATACTTACAAATCATTGCAGGGACTGAATAGACAAGGAAGTGTGCAAGAGGTGAATTGGATGTCCACGTCGATAATGGTGCAAAAGTTGTTGTGTTGGCCGTCGGTATTTATTCTTTGTCGCTACCCTCAGGATTAGTTTTGGAATTGCATAATTGTTATTTCATTCCTGCCTTAGATAGAAACATTATCTCTTCGTCATGTTTAGAGGAAGACGGGTTTGAATTCATAATAAAGAACAAGTGTTATTCGATATTTTCGGATAGTATGCTCAATGGTGTTTGTCCATTATTGAATGGCTTATATATTCTGAATCTTGAGGATTCACATTTTTATAACTTTAACACCAATAAGCCTCGGCTAAATGATTTGAATCCTAACTATGTTTGGCATTTTCATTTAGGTCATATAAATGAGAAGCGTATGCAGAAGTTTCATAAAGATGGTGTTTTGGAGTCATTTGATTTCGAATTATTTGACACATGTGAGTCTTGTTTACTTGGCAAAATGACTAAAACACATTTCACTGGTCAAAGTGAGAGGGCAAATGAATTGTTAGCCATTGTACATGCTGATGTATGTGGACCAATGAGTTCTACTGTCAGAGGTGGATTTCAGTACTTCATTACTTTTACCGATGACTTTAGTAGATTTGGTTACATCTACTTTAGTAGTTCAAGGAGTTCCAAAATGAGGTATAAAATCATACAGGCAAGACAATTAAATTTCTGCGATCTGATCGTAGAGGTGAATATTTAAGCCATGAGTTTATTGATCATCTATAGCAGTGTGGAATTATTCAACAGCTGACTCCACCAGGCACGCCTCAATGAAATGGGGTGTCCGAGCGGAGGAACCAAAATTTATTGGACATGGTCCGATCAATGATGAGTCGATCTGATCTTCCATTGTCCTTTTAGGGATTTGCTCTAGAAACTGCTGCTTTCATATTAAACAGAGTTCCATCTAAATCTATAGAGAGGACACCATATGAGATATAGACTCGGAAGCGTCCTAGATTGTCTTTTCTAAAGATATGGGGTTGTGAGGCCTACGTAAAACGTTTGACGTCTGATAAACTCAATCCTAAATCTGATAAATATTTCTTTGTGTGATATCCTAGGGAAACCAAAGGATATTATTTTTATAATCGGGAAGAAGGCAAAGTATTTGTCACCCGGAATGGTGTCTTTCTAGAGAAGGAGTTTCTCTCGAAAGGGGTTATTGGGAGCACGGTGCGACTCGAAGAGGTTCGGGAACCACTCAAAAATATTTCAGCTCCTATTGAACCACAACTCGAAATGCAAGATATTGCAGAACCTGTTGTCGAGACACCAACCCCACGTCGGTCGGAAAGGTTGAGTCGTGCGCCCGAGCGGTTTACATTTTTAACCACTAGGCAACGTGATATATTATTGTTGGACAATAATGAATCTAAGACCTATTCTGAAGTGGTGATGGGACCAGACTCTGAGAAATGGCTTGGAGCCATAAGATCCGAGTTAGAATCCATGCGAGAGAATCAAGTTTGGAACTTGGTCAATCCACCTGATGGTGTAAAAACTATTGAGTGTAAATAGATTTTCAAGAAAAAGATAGACGTTGATAGAAATGTTCACATCTATAAAGCATGATTGGTGGTGAAAGGTTTCAAGCAGATTCAAGGTGTTGATTATGATGAAACATTTTTTTCCGTCACAATGCTAAAGTCTATTCGGATCATCCTAGCAATTGCTGCATATTATGACTATGAAATATGGTAAATAGATGTCAAAACGGCTTTCCTTAATGGAAACCTAAGTGATGACATAACATAGCCTAAAGGTTTTGATAATCCAAAGAATGCTAGAAAAATTTGCAAGCTACAAAAGTCCATTTATGGGCTGAAGTAAGCTTTTCGGAGTTGAAATCTTCGTTTTGATGAAGTGATCAAAGGATTTGATTTCATCAAGAATGAAGAAGAGCCTCATATTTACAAAAAGGCTAGTGGGAGCGCACTTGTATTTCTGGTCTTATATATAGATGACATATTATTGATCGAAAATGATATTCTAATGCTGGATGCTGTCAAATCTTCGTTGAGAAAAAGTTTCTCAATGAAAGATCTTGGAGAGTAGCATATATTTTGGGAATAAAGATCTATAGAGATAGGTCAGGAAGGCTAATTGGATTAAGCCAAAGCATGTACATTGACAAGATATTGAAACGGTTCAATATGCAGAATTCTAAGAAAGGTTTTCTGCCAATGTCACATAGTATTACTCTCAGTAAGAGTCAGTGTCCTTCGACACCTGATGAGCTTGAGAAGATGTGTGCGATTTTGTATGCTTCCGCAATCGGGTCCATCATGTATGCTATGCTTTGTACACGTCCAGATGTTTCTTATGCTCTAAGTGTTACGAGTAGATACCAATCAAACCCAGGTAAAAGTCACTGGGCAATAGTAAAGAGTATCCTTAAGTATTTGAGAAGAACTGAGGATATGTTCCTAGTCTATGGAGGTGAGGATGAGCTCGTTGTAAATGGTTACACAGATGCTAGTTTCTAAACCGACAAGGATGATTCGCGATCGTAATCTGGATTTGTGTTTTGCCTCAATGGAGGCGCAGTGAGTTGGAAGAGTTCTAAGCAAGAAACGGTTGCAGATTCAACAACGGTGATCGAGTACATTGCAGCTTCTGAAGCTACGAAGGAGGCTGTTTGGATCAAAAAATTTGTTTCTGAGCTGGGGGTTGTCCTTAGTGTGTCCAGTTCAGTGGACCTCTATTGTGATAATAGTGGTGCCATTGCGTAAGCCAAGTAGCCTAGGTTGCACCAGAAGTCCAAGCACATACTTCGACGCTATCAACTCATCCGTGAGATCATAGATAGAAGTGATGGAAAGATATGCAAGGTGCACACGGATTCGAACATTGTCGATCCGTTGATGAAACCTCTCTCACAGCCCAAGCATGAGGCGCACTTAAGCTCTATGGGTATTAGATACTTGTGTGATAGAGTCTAGTGTATGTGAGAGAAGGAGTCTTGTCTGTGCTAATGTACTTTAGATAATTGGTTATCTTGTTCCTTGAATAAATATCATTTACATTGATCAACAAGTATGTGACTTATTTGTGGAACTCTTTGTTTTGTAATGATGTTATTCTAAATGATCCCTAATCTCATATCGTCATGTGGAACAGTGATGATTCATAGATTATCACATTTGTCTGATTGATGATCATGTTTTATGGATCATAGATATGGAGATATCAAATCAGTAATGTGAACACATGTTAAAGAATATAGTGTTGGATAGACCCACTTTGATGTACTGCGAGAATTATTATTTTGAATGTGCCATCAGTTGTTCTCAAATGGTGTACCTGCAGAATCCTTAGACCTGAGATCGTCATTGATTCCAGAATATGTAGTGACGCACTTAGGGGCTTCCAAACGCTATTCCGTAACTGGGTAGTTATAAAGGTTGCTTTCAGGTGTGTTATAAAACATGTCGTGGGATGTGAGCAGTCAAGATGGAATTTACCCCTTCTAAATAACGGGAGAGACGTCTCTGGCCCCTCAAGATAGTTGGATTGAAAAAGTACATGGCCATGCCACTATGATTAAAGAGTTAATCATGATTAATCCACTACTTGATCGAGTGAAGTGTCGAGCTATCAACAAGGGTGGCACGAATCTCGCCTTGAGCTTGACTGATGTCGTGTGGTAAAGGGATTAGTGCGTGAGTATATCAAGGTTCAAAAAATATGATTTTGATTTTGTATGCTTTCAGGGGTCAATATATGCTGCTAGGTACCGCTATTGATTTGTGATCCGGAAAGAGTTTTCGGGTAGCGGCCGTTTGCATATGAACCTATCGGGTCACATGCTTAAGGGGATGTGATTTAAAGCTTGTAAGAATTGGCTCTTGTGTAAGTGGGAGATTGATGGAAATGTGCCCAAGAGAATTCTGGGGGAACCGGAAGTTCTGACTTGAGGCTAGAAGTTTCGGGTTCTGGAGCATCCGAAAGTTCTAGGCCAGCTCCAGTTTTGGTTTCTGGAGGAACCAGAAGTTCCAGTTGGATCAGAAGTTCTGGGCTTGCCTGAAAGGTGAATTCTGGATGAACCGGAAATTCTGGGTGGAACCGGAAATTCCGGATTGAAATAAATTCAATATAGAATGTTATTTTCGGAAGTTCCGGGCCTAGACCAGAACTTCTAGGCCATACGAATAGATTAGATCTGTTAGGCTTTAATACTAATTAAGTGCCCATGAGATGGCACTATATAAGGAGAGGAGGGGCTAGGACGAAAAGGCTGCTGGCTGTTGCTGCTGTTACTTCGATCTAACCCTAGCCGCCAACTCTCCTAGCTACACCAGCTGTGGCCGTCTCTCCCCTAACTTCTCGCGTGGTACTAGCATACCGACGTGAAGTGATCCCGTCTCTATACGTGTGGATACCGTAGAGGCGCCGCTGCTACTGCGGTGCTGATCTTCCCGTGGAGGTCGTCGGACTACGTCGTCTTCATTGCCGACGAATGGACGAAACTGAGCGGAGCCAGTCGAGAACGCGCTTCATCAACTCTACTTCCGCTGCCCTAGCGCGTCTCGTAGCTAGAGGTAATGATCTATGATCCCATTACACGTATGGTTCCTGGACAAACGGAGTAAAATTTTTGAATTTAATGCTAGCGTAGCCTTCTCATAACCCAACAGTAACTTGCAACTATTTCATAAAAAAATGCAATACCTCGTGTCTACTGGCATTTTAGCCGTTCTGCTTGGGCAACATGACTCACTTTACTTTACAATGAGCTGTTATTAATGAAGTTTTAAAAGTGATTCATACGAAACTTTGATCATAAAAGTTATTGGTATGTTTGGTTTTCAGTTTGAGTTGTAAGTTTTAATGCTAAATTAAAAAATTTCAACAAAACCTTAACATGTAAATACTATTTATGTGTTTGTAAGTAATGTCTGACATAACTCTATTGTACGATATACATTGTACTACACAACTATAACTTGGAAGTAACTATGTTGTCTTATATAACTTTATTATACGATATAACGAGTATCGAAAACTTAGGCTGATGATTTTACAATGGATTGATAATATAGGTAATCATAAGCAATATTATTGGATTGATAAAATGTCAAATATAGATACTTGTTAGTGGTATTATATAGTACATTGTTGCCATAATCTAATAAAAACAAATATTACTTTCTTCGATATAATGAGTAATTATCATATAATACTATGATTTTACAATGGATTACTAATATGTTGCCACAGCTTCTCAGACTAATTGAGATAAAAAACAGCCTTTCTAAACGACGATAAACAAAGAACCCATTTTTCAGATTAACGAGAAGGTTGTATCGAAAGTCTTTCTTTAGAATGACGTGACATGATAAATTAACCAAATATGGATGACATACATCAACAAGTTCTCGACCATCAAGCTACTATTGTATAATTACAACAAGAGCTCCAAGATTTTCGCCAAAATGACAAATACATACTAATTAAAATAGTCCACCATCGACAGCACACATAACAAAGTATATGACGTATCATAGTACATTACAATGGCACATTCAAGCGTAACTACGTATCTTTAGGGGAATAAAAATAGCTGATACTTTTCCTTCTTTATGGTCTCTGGTCCTACTTCCTTAGCACAACGAGCCCTCTCACGCTTCCTTTCCCTATCTGCCTCGTGCTCCTCTTTTGCCTTACGCTCCAACTCCTCTCTCCTCTTCTCTTCTTCCTTACACTCACACGCAAACTTGTATCACTTCTCAAAAAATATCCTGTTGAACTCCTTGTGTCTCATAAGATCTGCCCAGTCCTCGGGGTGCACCTCTGTGTTAATCCATTCGACAAAGTCACAGAGCAGTGGTGGCGATGGTGGAGAAGTAACCTACACGCACAAATATTAACAGAGATATTATAAACGATTTATTTGAGAACGAGATATAACTGAAGAAATAACATAATTGTTTATACCGATTTCTTAGAACGTGGTCCATGCTTTAGCCTTGGCTTTGGCTTAGGAGGAGTGAACGAGTAGTTGCCGCATTTCCAATACCTCATCTCGTACGTGAGGTCATTCATACTTCTCATAAACTTGTATTTATCTCCACAAAACACATAAGGGGTTCTACACGTGAACACCGACAGACGGTGACGAGATCGTAACCGTACTCAGATTTGTTCTTTTGCACCATCTATGATAAGAAAATAATAATTGATATTTCTTTCATGACATAAATTTAAAATGCAACATTTAATCTCCAAACATGTTGTCAAATCATGTAATAACGTATGCCTATATACTGCCATTATTATTAGAATAAATGTAATATCTTTAAAATCTAAAAATTGTGCTAGTACCCATTTCAAAAACCTAGGGTTCCATCATATCCAAATAATCCAAAATGAATTAATTTGTGCATTGCATTCACCTACTACCATAAAAAAGTACAAAGTTTATACCATAAAATTAATTTAATTTGCTATATGTCACTATTCTAGGGTTCACTCACTTCTCCATACTTCTTACAAATCCACCAATAAATTTACAATAAAAACATAGGAAATGGAGGATCTCATCTTGAGGATTCCAATCCAAAAATAACCACGCTGAAAAAGGTTAGATATTATTATAGATTTGAAGGTAGGGATGTGGAATGAGAGAGGAATTTTCGAGTCGGCTAGGGGAAGAGAATGGGAAAAAGGGAAAGGGGAAAGGGGAAATGAGAACATATTTAAAGAAGATAACTCAGCGCCAAAGACATGGGCGCTGAGCTCGGCGCCAACGGGGCTGGCGCTGAGCTCGACGCCAACGCCGATGGCGCTGACCTCTCCTGCCAGCTCAGCTCCCCTAGCCAACGCGGCAGCTAGGTTGGCGCTAGGGTCGCTGGCGCTAAGCTGTTATATCTTGTCGCCAATGAATATGGCGCTGAGCTTTAGATCTATTTCTAAAATAAGTTTTTTTAGAGATCTATTTATAAAATAAATTTTAAAAAGGAATAAATTGTAAAATTTACAGACGAGGCGAATCTGTGAGTCAACAAGGTTACCGGCTGGCCAACTATCTTCTTTTTTCTTGAATGCAAGTTCTTCAACACGAAGGCACGATTTAGTGCCGGTAAAAAGTAAGGTATTATTTTGGTCCGTCTCTCAATATATCTTTATTTCTATCGGTTTAAATAAACTAATATATATAATTAGGTGTCTCTTATTTAATATTTTGTATTAATGTGGTTAGTATTGATTATCAACTTTTAAAACTGTTTATATTTTATCCCTCATTCTGAATTAATATGGTTTTTGATAAGTAGCGCATAAGGTCACACAGGAAAAATGATGACATTACTATACTAATCAATAATGAAAAAACAACAATAAAAAGGATAAATTAAAAAAACTAGAATCCACGTGTAATATTCACCTCGTTTTTCCCTCTCTCCTACCTCATATGCATTTTATTTTAATTTACTGCCTAGGATGCACACGGCGCCCTGTCATAAAAACCACCAGTGCTTGAAACCAAGGGTGAAATATGGACAGTTTTGAGAGTTGAAGGAATCAACAATACCCTGTTTCAAAGTTAAGTGAGTGAGGAGACAAAAGTGGACCTTTTCCTTTCAAAACGAATTTATGATGTTTCAAATAGATTATAACTGTTAATGTCAAAACATTTTTTCTATTTGGCTTATATTGTAAGCTTTAAAAAAACTGTATACCCGCCTTGATCCTACTGGTACCAGCTCATAATTTCATAGACAACTCAAGCGGATCGGTAAAGCAAACTTCACCTCAGAATGAAGAAGTGAGATATAGACAGAAGTAGAGTTTTCCGGACAGGCCACATTGAGTATAACTATCTTGCAAAAACACACAAAATTGCATTCTAATTAACAATCCTTTTTTTTCTTAAAACAACAATCTTCCCACGTAAACAAAACTCAGAATAACAAGCCCAGAGTGTTTCCTTTACTTCATTGAAGCCATCAGGTAGAATAAATAAACTCATTGTGCACGATGCATTTCTTCAACTGAGAATTTTTTCTCTCGATGGCATGCGTCTCAAGATCAATCTTGCTCCCAGAAGTACCAGCTCATAGCTCCACAGACAACATGATGGCAGTCAGTGAAGTATATATGGAGAGAAGTTGACGAATAAACATCTTCCCCAAAAGACCCTGAACTGAATCAGCGAAGACAAGTAACATCCACTATCTAACCCTAAATTTTGACGATATTATAGAGTCTTGTGTTCAGGTCTGTCGTAAGCTGCTATATTCTGTGGCTCACACTCTGGGCTGAAGAGCCGCACAAGCAATGCTGATGTCGAGCTCACAGAAATTGCTCCACATGATGCCCACCTGAGACTTCTCGGAACTGTTATCCTCGGACCTAAGAATAATCACATGATCAGCAAAAATAATTTCAGCTCTGAGTTGCTATGTATAGGACTCAAAACAAACAAAAAAATGTCCTCAATAGTCAATAACTACTTCTGGCAAGATGCATAGAATGTAGAATGGCTATCAAAAATGGGAGAATTGGATGGATAGGAACAATGACCATAGTGAAGGCGGCAGAGCACCCAAAAAGCAAGGCCACCACCAACAGAGAAGATGCCAGCAGTCTGTCGCATCAACCGGGAGCAAGGCTTAGACTCTGGACGCATTACCTCCCCTTCTGACCATCCCAGTGCTCGCCGAAGTGCCATTTCAATCCTTTGCTTGTTTCTCTACAGATATCTCTGCTGCTCTGCTGGAGTTGATAAATGGTTCAGCTGTTCAGACCTCAGAGGATTCCACTTTAAACACTTACTGGTTCTTGAAATGCAATTATTTGTAACTACATAGTATTCCTTCTTCCTATGCATAAAAAGAATCAGAGTAAAGAATTGCTCAAAGAAAACCTAGCCCTTCTTTTTTGTCATTTTGTACTTTTCTTATCAGTAGTCAGAGAGGACTACCATACATAGACTTATGCACTGCACCTATTTCTCATCTGTTAGACTGTTACCCATCTATTTGGTAAACACTTGAAATGAGAAAAATCCAGTGCACCTGATCAATTTATAAAAAACACAGCACAAACTAATACCCAAACTCAAGCTAGTTTCAAAGAAAGAAACTTTGTGTATAATTGTATTTCACTCTGACTCTTGTGTATATTGGCCTTTGCAGACGCAGAAGATCCATTTGCCGGTCTACCCATGTTCATCCATTATGGATGATAGAAATTGATGCAAGTCTATATATTATCTCTTGAATGACTATGCATTATCAAGAACATATGGAAGATACTAAAAATATATTTTAAAGAAGAACATCGATATATGAAGCAACATGATATTTTCTGACCACATTAAATACCAGGGAGGAACATCAAGATAAAACGTTGCATGGCAAACAATCTAGACACAAAGAAATTGCATTAATAAATTATGCTGTAATTGGGAAAATAAGCCATAGAGGTCACTGCCTACATGCAAAATTGTAGAACTGATAAATGAGACATCTGGTTGAAGCTTCATCCTGGTCATAATGCACATTCATTCTAAAGAAATATGCAAATTGAAAAATAAGTTGTGTGATTTGTTTTCCAAGCTAGACCATGGGGATTTCGGGCCAACAAGAGGTGTTTGAACATAACAAAGGGGTGCAGATAGAATGCAAGTTGGGCAGTCCTACCCAGCGTGAAGCCACTAAGGCTATATGTGCAGATCAGCTGATAATCTGCTCCCACATCCTCACAGGTTATTGTGTCCATTGTCCAGTGAGCTCCACAGGTTGACCCAACAAGTAAAGTAGCCCATTAAAAGCAATTGTATACCTCCTTCTACCAAGTTTATTTCTGCTATACCACATGTTGTGCCGAACTAAACAGTCTACCCTTATTACTGCTGGTCTAGAGCATGACATAAAATCTAATAAAAATGGGTGCTTCTAATCATTTTCTGAAAATAAATCAATATGCTTGACAAATAGGCTGAAACTAGATGTTAGAACGATCATATCTGGTATCCTCATCCTTTTCACATGTTCTCATTTATCCATGTTTCCAAACTTTAAACCAAATGAACAGAACAGTTACCATTACCATATCAGAAAAAAAGAAAATATGAGCATATAGCGTCTGTGTTCAATGATAAAATTCAGAAGATAGCAGTCTCAACCGTGTAATAAATTAGAAAGCAAATTTCTTTATTTAATCCAAAAAAGTAGGTACTTCCAGCCATGCAAAACACTGACAAATATCCATAAAAAGGGCATTGACAAATGCAGCGGCGGACCTAACGTCCTAACGTAGGGTGTGGGGGTTCAGCTGAACCCCAATTTTTTCTGGAAACTAACGGCTATACTAAGGGGGTGTTTGGCAGGGCTCCAGCTCCTAGATTCAGGTCTAGTGAAGCTGGAGTCCAACCAAACAGTCTATATCCACCGCAAACTAGAGCTGGAGCAGGTCAGAGAAAGCAAGAAAAATAAACTAGCAGGGTAGAGCGGCCTCCGGGTCACTCCACAACTCCAGATCCACCCATTTTTCACAAGTACCCTTTGATCTTGTGATAAATTACCCGCAAAATGCCACTGAGCTACCCATCCCGCACCACCTCTCGCGCAACCTGTTTTGTCCAGTGAGCGGCGCGACGCGCAGTGGGCAGCACACGACGGGTAGTGGGCTGCGTGCGGCGGGCGAGGGCGGTGGGCTGCGTGCGGCGGACGGCGGGCGGCGCACAGTAGTAGGCAAGCCAACGGATGACAGAGAAAAGGGGAGAAATCCATGGAGAAACCCTAGATTTTTTTTGCGTACGGGTGCTCACCGGCGGCTAAGGTTAAAAAAAGAAGAGAAAAGGTGTTGGTAGAGTGAAATGAGGAAGAGGATGTGCGTACGGGTGCTCACCGGTGAGGATGCGGCAGAAGCAGCAGGACGCCGGCGGCGGTGCTCGAGGGGTGGAAATCGGCGCTGCTCGGCGGTGGGCGAAGTCGCGAGGAAGTCACAGGCCGAGGGGACGGGGAGATCGACTAAGAGCAAATTAGAAAAAATGGGGCCTAGAAGTATAACCCAATTCCAAGCCCATTTATGTGACTGACTATTTTGGCCCACATGTCAGCGACGGAACGAATACTCCGTGGGTGGGTCCCAGAAGAAACCGTGCGATGCCACGCACCCAGAAACTCAAATCCGGTACTGGTAGTACCTGATTCCAGCTAAACCCCTAGCTAATCCCAAATTCCCAATCTCCAGTTCTCCAACGCGAAACTCCGACCTGACCCAAATACCCAATCCCACATCCATGGCCGATGAGCCCGCCGCCGCCTCTCACTCCTCCTCCTCCTCCCCCGTCGAGGAAGACGACGAGGGCACCGAGAGCGAAGACTCCAAGTCAGACCACGGGGCTGGCCGGCAAGAACTACCGGCCCCTACCTCCGACGCCTCGGTCCCACCTCCCGCTCCCGCCGCCTCCGAGCAGACCGGCGCCGACGCAATTCCGCAGGCTCTGCCGGCGGGGGCGGGGACGGAGGACTCGAGGCGGCTGTTCCAGCGGCTTTGGACGGACGAGGAGGAGCTGCTCATCCTGCGCGGGTTCCTGGATTTCACGACGCGGCGGGGCACCACGTTCGCGTCGCACCAGTACGACACGGCCCCCTTCTACGAGGAGATCCGGCGGCGGCTGTCCTGCGACTTCACCAAGAACCAGCTCATCGAGAAGCTGCGCCGTCTCAAGAAGAAGTACCGCGTCTGCGCCAGCCGCATGGCCGCCCAGGGCGGCGCCTTCGCCTTCAAGAGCGCGCACGAGGGCGCCATCTACGACCTCGCGCGCCACATCTGGCCCCCCGCCCTCAAGCGCGATGGCGCCGGCGGAGGCGACGTTTCGGATGAGGACGATATCAACCCCGCCGCTGCCGTGGCCGGTACTGCGACGATGCCCGGTAAAGTGGAGGATAGTTTTAGCGCGCCTGCGCCCTCAGCCAGTCAGCCGCTCCTACGCCGAGGGGCAGGGGAGAGCGGCGCGTCCGGCATAGGACGGGGCAAGAACTGGTGGCCCCGGCATTGCCTTCCATGCCTGCGCTGACGTTAACCGATGGTGCTCATCAGGACACACTTGTTGCCGTGGAGAACTCCGTGCCGCGGATTGCACAGCCGCCGCCGGTATCAGAACCTGCACAAGCGCCAGTTGTTGCGAATGATGCCACTGAGGAGGCCGTCCGGAGCATTATGTTACCGATACTGAAGGAGTTCATCAGCTCAGTCGCTGTGCCTGGGCAGAACGGTTCAGGATTGGGGTTGGGCATGGGATTTGGGTGTGTTGGATGTGCTGATATTGTTGGCCTTTGTTTTGGCATCACCGGGCTGAATCCAGGGGTGCCCAGTGTTGATAAGTGGAGGCAGCAGCAGATTCTCGAGCTGGAGGTTTATCTCAAGAGGATTCAGCTTGTGCGCGAGCAAGTCATGGCGGCGCTAGAAGAACTGAGGTCATCAGAAGGTTGATTAGTTCTCCCGTTCCATAGTCTCGTCGATACTTCTTTCATTAGTTGAGAGTACTCTCAACCTGTAGAGTGGCATAGGACAGCTGGCTATATGGAGTTGATGCATCTGCTATAAGATTCTAATTGTACACTTGGATCTGGCTTAGCTGCAGGTAGTTGCCACTTGCCAAAAGGTTAGAGGTGAGAGCTTTGATTTGTAGATGAAATGAGGGCCAAGGCTGGACAATACTTGTAGCTACTATATTTTGTAATGTGCTTGATCTTATAGTCGGTAAAAATGCAATCAACAGTTTCGATACAGTTCATCAAAGCTGGTCAATACTTATAGCTACTATATTCTGTAATGTGACTGATCTTATAGTCCATAAAAATGCAATGAACAGTTCGAGTCAGGAAATTTAGAGTCTATATTCTTTTCTTCAACTTGAGCCATCTTTGTAGGTTGTTGATTGTGCATTAGTTGGTGTATTGTCAGTATTGACCAAACGAACTGGAAATGAAACAAAATGACATAGCTATTGAATCGACAACCATTGTTTTACTGGTTTTTACTTCATGGGCATAATTAATTTGCGTCTTTGGATGGCTAGATGCCTGGGATAGTTAGATGGTATATGATTTTGTGTAGAAAGGTATAGGGCTTGTGCTATTTGGAACACAACGATGCTTTCAACTTTTGAGAAGACCAGTTGTTTTGTTGATTCTTATCTTTCTTGTCAACTTCTGTCAGTGAGCGCTTGGTGAAGTATGCTTTACCTTTTGTGAAACTCAGCGTGACAGTCTGCCTGTTCCATTGGATTACATCAGTCAACCCAATGTTTTATTGCAGAAAAACCGCGGAATTTGCAGCAATCTCTTTGCTTGGTATTCTTTGCACTTGCGATGATTGATCGAATACTCAAATATGAAGAACAAAGCGATGAAAAATGCATGTGTATCACAAGAATTATATGAAATCTGCGAAACATGAACGGAAATATGCATGCCAGAATCCATGTACACGACTTGCTGCTCGTAACCATTCTCTTGGAGAGTTTGCAGGTCCTGGCTACTGGATGGCGCATTCTGGCGATCTCTCGTCGTAGTAGCAGGCGCCGTAGCTCGGCGGCGGGGGCGGCGGCCACACGCCGCGGTTGCAGCAGCTGATGGGCAGCGGCGCCGGCGGCGGGCAGGGGGTGTAGGAGGAGCAGTACGGCGTGCAGCAGCACCGCCTCTTCTCGCAGGCCTCCTTGCAAGCCTTCTCGCATGCCTCCTTGCAAGGGTCCTTCGGCGGCGGCGGCGGCTTGGGCTTGTCGTCCTCCACGCTGACGATGCTCGCGGCGAAGCACTTCTTCTTCAGCCTCCGCACGACGCGCACCGGGTCGACAGTCCCGACCACCGTGAGCGTGCACTTCTCGGCGTCAATGTCCATGGACTTGATGCCTGGAGGAGCAAGGATGATAAGTTCGTCAGGCAAAGAGAAGGCAAACTGCTGCAACACCATGCAGATGAGATGACAGTTAACAGGTTGGCTGTGTGTGTGCATCCTTCTTTTTCTGCCCAATTGCTGAGTAGATTAAGGTATGCATCAAGCGGCTCATATTCTCAGGGGAAGATTGGGTTTTTCAGTTATTATTTTTCTCACAACTTCTTTGTACTTGTACACGTCGCCATAGAGACAGAGAGAGGGAGATACCCTTGATCTTGGCAACTGTTGCCAAAATCTCACTCCTGCAAGCGTTGCCAATGAGATCAGCTTTGATCACCGTCTTCTGCAAGAAAGAAGCTAAGAAGGATCAAAATTCACTCGGCGCGAACGGTTCATGATCATTCATAGCCAAACGACTTCATAATGAGTCGTTCATGCGATCGATCATCTGTGTTGTAAACAAAACTACAAACACATATGCAAATACAATCACCACTGACCTTCGACATTCCGGTCGTTGAATCTCTGATTTCTTATGCCTGTACGAAGAACGGGGGAGGCTGTTGGCTGCAAGGCTTGCAGTTTGCAGAGCCTGTCTGATTGCAAGGTGCATATATAACACGAGCTCACTGCTGAGGTCAACTCAGCAGCGCAACTGCCATGGCGCCACTGGCTAGGACTTGGTCGCTGGGACATTTCCGTGTTTGTGTCCCAGCATGCATGATGCATGAAAAGTTGTAAACTAATTCAGTGGTTACTACTCACAGATTCTTTTTCTGAAGACAGGATGATACAATTATTGGTCGCAGTGCCTAGTCAATAAATTCAATTGTTAACTTTGTGAGATGACAATTATTAGTAAAGAAGGATTAGGCAGTCTTGTGCTGGTGAACTTGTTAGGACGAAAAGATGAAGAACAACCATATTATAACACCCCGTTGTCAGATTGGTCAGTCTACATATTTTTTTGTATGCTTTCTTTCGTAGAATTGTCAAACCAGCAGACAGCAGTGCTTTATTCTCGAAATTTCATGACTCCTTCGCGTTTTGGTAGTAGCACACGACACCGACGTATGTTCCTCTTGATTCTGTTCGGTTCGTCCAGGTTTTGCATAAACTACATTTACTTCAAAAGGTGATAGAGACCAACCTGCAGAGGCGACCAACCTGTCATACTTCTTTCCTCCAAAAATCATCAGGAATCAGTTTGCAAGTTAAGTAGTGACCATGTTTCAATGTCGAAGTTGGTGAAGTTCGCTGGGCAACAATCTTTGACGATACTAATTGGTTACCCCGTTATACTCATTTGTTGCTTAAAACTGATGTGCTTTAGTGGAGTAAGCAGCCGTTACGATGATATAGAACGAGATGGCTGTAACTGACTGGCCGGCTGAAAAAACATGATTCATTTAACAATCGTTGCGGTCACTGGCATACTCATTTCACTCAGTATTTATAGTTCATGTCAGTTGATAATTTGAAGACTGAATCTGCAGGAAATGATCACAGTCTTCTTCACAGATGAAAGAGGATAGGAAGGCCAATGGTGGCCGATCCGAGCCTCAAAGCAGAGGACAGCAACGGGTGAAAGATTATTCGCTAGTGTCGTCATGCTCAAGGTTCAGAAAAAAAGTTGTATACATTTGGACGAATCCAAGAATGGACATGAACAAATTAAAAGAGTACATCTTTTAACCAATTTTATTACTAGCCAAGTGAAATTAAATTATGGTAGGGAATTGAGTAGGCATGATCTAGATGAGATAAGCAGATCTTGGATCCCTGGCAAACTGATTACTGAATGCTGCATCGTCCTTCGATCTCTTCGTGATAAGACACAGGTCTTCATGCTTTGTAGAAGTAGTAGTTTGGCAGGACGTATGGGCTGCAATAGCAGCTCTGCATGCACATCGTCGCACAGGCCTCCTGGCATTGGCACGGATCCTTCTTCTTCTCCGGTGCAGGATCCTTGGGCTTGTCATCCTCGACGGTCTCGATCGTCGGCATGAAGCCCTTCTTCTTGAGCTTGTGCGCGAGCTTCACCGGGTCGACGGCGCCGAGCACCGTCAGCTGGCATTTGTCGTCGTCGATGCTCAAGGACTGGATCCCTGCATGCACGGCAGACGTGACCGAGTGACTGACAGGTGGCCCCCTCTAAGTTCTATGTGATTTCTCAAACCCTTCGTTCACTGGAGTTAGATATCTTACACCGTACATCGGCGACAGCAGACATGATATCGGCCGTGCAAACGGCACCAATGGGATCACAATGATCACAGTTTTCTGCAGAATCAAATCAACAAGATACAATTAAGCATGCATGGTCGTGTAATCTAGCTAACACTCACTGTCCTTCTAATTACTTTTCTTGACAAAATAATGCGAAGATGATGAGCTACATACAAAAGGGCAAAACCAACCTACCTTAGACATTGTCACTGTGAGCAGCTCTATGTCACCCTTGAGACTAAGCCGGAGAGAGCGACGTTGTCAGTTTGTCAGTAGCTGCTGGAATTTTGATCTGCAGATGCTGTCTGCAACTCTAAACACCGATCAATTTATACAGTGGCGACCTAAGAAGTCAACTCAAGTGGCAACAATTATACAATGCAACATGGGTTACGACTTGCCTCTTTCAAGCACACTACTAAGTTGTGATGGGTCAGTCCGTTTTGCAAGTGTCCATTTTTCCTGAGAAATATTGCAAGTAGACATGTTAAACTGTTAATCAGGAGGAAAATATGGCAAGATGGTGCAGGACTAGCATGCATGCACCGTGAAGAGTTGGCTAGCTAAGAATATAGCTTTTGTTCATGAACAGATCTATCCAGCCTAGCTATGAATATTTTTAATCTCCCTGTTCTGTCAAGGAAAATGGAAAATCTGCAGTATTCTAGATGGGATCATCCATTGCTTTCAGAAAACAAGGATGTGAAGTCACCAACGCAAAAAACTTCTGCGAACACGCACCTAGATGCCGTGTGGTGAATTTCAGTTTGACTATGAAGATGTCAGCAACAGCACGAGCTCAAATTTGCGTTCAAGGCTAAGAACTCGATGAGCACATATATGTGACGTCCGTGTGGTTCAGAGAGAGATATGAAGCTTGAAAAAAACAATTGCATTTGAAGTCGTCAGAACTCAGAAGTTGTGATGCATACCTTTCATTTATTTTTTAAAAAAAAACTAACATCAATAATAATCAAAGTTTACTCCATGCCACCGGTTTCATGCATGGCTACATGTCCATTTCATTCAAGACGGAAACATTTAGTCAATGGTACTTGTTGTCTTGGGCTATCTTCCAGAACAAACTCTTAATATTCCATTAGAGAAGTGATAATGTACGCCGGAGTACAAGGAAGAATATACTTTATATACTTACCTCTCTTTTTAGTTTAAAATCAGATACTTATACTGTTCAAGAATATAATGTGTGTACACATTTGAAAAGGTAATTACTTTTATTTGGTATTATGCATATGATACAGTAGAATTTGTATATAAAAGTACTTTTATTTGATATTTAATTTTATATTTGTTGATGATATATTATAAAAAATAATGTTCAAAGTTATATGTCCAAAACCATATTAAAAACTTATACTACTCATAGTTTTTGAGAGAGAGAGAGGAAGCAGTAGTATGCGTTCATTTTCTTTTTGCAAGGGAGGGGATATGCTAGTTGAGCTGGTTTAGTAAAATATAAAAACCAGCTTCGCTCAGTCCAATCATTAGAAAGCAAGTTGATTATGATGCGCTGCTGATTAAACCCTGCCTTATAGCACATCTTCTGGGCTGGGCTGGGCTGGGCCAGGCCGGACTGCGACTGCAAGTAGAATGAGCTAGCCCCGCACATCTCCCCTGCAGCTGCAGCCCTCTTGAGCTTGATCGAGGCACAACTCAGAGAATGGCGCAGACAGCAGCAGCCTGCCGCTATTTATAAACGGAAAATTTCATGGTGCTCTAAATGTACGTAGACCGTCCGATTTATATAATCTAACAATCGGTATTTAAATAAAGTAAGGTAATATGTCATCTTATATTTTTTTATTTTACTTTTATTTTTTTCTCTCTCTTCCTGTCCTTTGTTTCCTTACTCCCTTCTGCATGCTCGTCACGGACCAGAGTATGGGC
>KE371518.1:482663-507627 GCA_000418225.1 Zizania latifolia | reverse complement strand
CGACCCGACCCCGCAGCTCCTCAGCCCGGCAATCGGTCGTCCGTGTACCTGAGCCACACCGGTCAACACCACGACGAGTCACGTCCGCTTGCCGCCTTTGCTCCATGTACCCGGATTGGACCGCCACGATCTCGTGACTCCTCAGTCCGATGATCGTCTGTCCGTGTACCTAAGTCACACGGGCAACACCACGACAAGTCACTGCCTCTCCTCAGAGGTCTTCATCTCCATCTTCATCTCATCTTCTCCTCATCTTCTTCTCATCTTCTCTTTTCCTGTTGACAATCACTGATCATCCCCATGGTATTCACCATGGCTCCTCACCCTCCTACCCCCACCTAGCACTGCTACCGCATCAACTACTAGTCAATGATAGGCTACATAGCTAGTGGAGCTCCCTGTAGCTATGAAGGCATGACCTCCGTAGCATCCTGCTACACCCACGACTGCCACTCATATGATCCTCTGTAGTCATGGAAGCCATATTGTGTTGGGTCTACCACGCCCGTAGGGCTATAGTACATAGGGTCCATCCCTGTTGGGTAGTATTGCATCTGAGGCACTGTCAAAACATCGAGCTGTTAGGATGATATGTAATAGAAAGTTCATAATCTATATGCAATATTTCGATACTTACTAGGTGGGGGTGACACTCCCTGCGATGATGGTCTTGCCGCATAAACAGAGTAGTACTATGCGGGTGGAGTAGGTGGTGGGTACCATGTCTGGGGTCCTACAGTGTCAGGTGCTGGTGGTCTCGGAGCAGGGCAAGGGGTAACGGCTAGAGGTGGTCACCATGAAGTCAGCCAAAGTGACTCGTCAAGACGCTAGATGATTATCTGTTGGCAACTCTCTAGTCTCCACCATGTCCAGGGGCATGCCATAGCCTAGATGAATCCATTGGATCATGGTGTCAACCTCATACTGCGCCCTCCAGACCAAGTCCATCTGAAAAGGAACAAATTAGTAATAAATACAATATTAAAAAACGAATAGAATTAAGATTTAGTCGCTCACCGATGCATGCATCATTGTGTGCATGTGCCTAGGGTAAGTCTTCCCCATGTTTGCTGCACGTGGTATAGGAGTGTTCAGAACCCTCACCAGGTGTACTCTGGTACGCTCGGAGTAGGTAGTTGTGGTAGGTGGATGGGTCACATTCGTCATCATCGTTGTAGACGTCCTCTAGGGCTGTCCCCTATTGCTCGACCTAGGAGCCACCCAAACCTACCATGGTGTGTGTCCAGGGACTCCTTTTTGTGTGTGCCGATATGAAAATAGTGTAGGTGTTAATTACGAGAGATATATAAGAAATAGGAAGCGACAATTGATCATAAAAACTCACCGGTGTGCTTACACAAGCACCTAAACATCCATGGGACACGTGAACACCTGGTGTAGACTGAACTACCTAAGCACATGGTATACCATGTACCCCTCAACCTAGACATCGAACATGAGATACTAGTGGGTCAACCAGTATTCGAAGTCCCATGTGCACAAGATGAAAATCCCTTTGTGCGCGCGTGTTAATGTCCTCCATTAGGTACGAGCGCCGTCGGAAGTCGTGCGACTAGAGCTGATCTAGCTGCGCGATGTAGTCTGGATATGACATGTGCATCTGCCTATGGGCCCAATGTGGCTGCAACAAAGAGAGATCAGTTCCATAGAAAACATACTTAAAATTAAAGGTACAAAACAACATGTATCTGACATCAGCACCAAATCACACCCATCGTCGGGCAGTCGATGAGCTCGTCCAGCTCTCCTGCTCCATGAGCAGATAGAACAATAATAGGATGACCTATCTATGCCCTCTCGTAGTACCAGGTGTTGAGTTATGGGGAGGCTACGCTAGTGCTTAATTTTAAAAATTTACCCCGTTAGCCTAGGAACCATGCGTGTAATGGGATCATTGATCATTACCTCAAGCCTCGAGACGTGCTCGGGCAGCGGAAGTAGAGTCGTTGAAGCACGTCCTTGAGCTACTCCTCATGTTTCAGTCCGTTTGTCGGCGGCGAAGACAACGTAATCCGGCGATCTCCACGGGAAAAGATCAGCACCGATGTAGCAGCGGTACCTCTACGGTATCCACACGTATAGGGATGGGATCACCTCTCACCGGTATACTAGTACCGCGTAGGAGATTAGGGGAGAGATCGCTACAACCGGTGTAGCTAGGAGAGAGGTGGCGGCTAGGGTTTGGTCAAACCAACGTCAAGCAGCAGCCTTTTCGCGCTAACCCCTCCTCTCTTTATATAATGCCCTATCTCTCTTTATATAGTGTCCTACATGTGTCTTTAATCTGTATTAAAGCCCAACAGATCTAATCTGTTCGCCTAGACCGAAACTTCTGGTTCTAACCAGAACTTCCGAAAATAACCTTCTGTATTGAATTTATTTCGACCCGGAACTTCCGGTCTAACCGGAACTTCCGGTTCGTCCAGGTAGGCCCAGAACTTCCGGTCCAACCAAAACTTTAGGCTCCTCTAGAAACCAAAACTGGGGCTGGCCCAGAATTTTCGGTTATAATCAAAACTTTCGGATGCTCCAGAATCCGAAACTTCTGGCCCTAGGCCAGAACTTCTGGTTCTCCCAGAATTCTCTTGGGCATAATTTCATCAATCTCCTACTTACACAAGAGCCAATTCTTGTAAGCTTTAAAATCCAATCCCCTTAAGCGTGCGACCCAATAGGTTCATATACAAACGGCCGCTACCCAGAAATCCTTTCTGAATCGCCGATCAATAGCGATACCTAGCAGCACTTATTGACCCCCGAAAGCATACAAAGTCAAAATCATACTTTCTGAACCTTAATATACTCACGCACCAATCTCTTTATCACACGACATCAGTCAAGCTCAAGGCGAGATTCGTGCCACCCTTGTTGATAGCTCGACACTTCACTCGATCAAGTAGTGGATTCAATCATGATCAACTCTTTGATCATAGTGGCATGGCCATGCACTTTCCAATCCGACTACCTCGAGCGGCCCAGAGACGTCTCTCCCGTTATGTAGGAGGGGTAAATTCCATCTTAACCGCTCACATCCTACGACATGTTTCGTAACACACCCGAAAGCAACCTTTATAACTACCTAGTTATAGAATAGCGTTTGGAAGCCCCTAAGTGTGCTACTACACATTCTGGAATCAATGATGATCTCAGGTCTAAGAATTCTGCAGGTACACCATTTGAGATGACAACTGATGGCACTTTTAAAATAACAATCTCAGCAGTATCTCAAAGTGGATCTATCTAACTTCATGTTCACCAACATGTGTCCACATCACTGATTTGACATCTCCATGTCTATGATCTGTGAAACATGATCATCAATCAGACAGATGTGCTAATCTATAAATCATCACTGTCCCACATGACGATATGAGATTAGGGATTATTTAGAATAACATCGTAACACAGAGAGTTTCACAAACAAGTCACTCACTTGTTGATCAATATAAAAGATATTTATTCAAAGAACAAGATAACCAATTATCCAAATATACATCAGCATAGACAAAACAACTTCTTCTCACATACACTCGACTCACTCACTTAAGTATCTAACACCCATAGAGCTTAAGTGCGCCTCACGCTTAGGCTGTGAGAGAGGCTTCATCAACGGATCGGCTATGTTTAAATCCGTGTGCACCTTACATATCTTCACATCACCTCTATCTATAATCTCACGGATGAGGTGATAGCGCCGCAGTATGTGCTTGGACTTCTGGTGCGACCTAGGCTCCTTGGCTTGTGCAATAGCACCACTATTATCATAATAGAGGTCCACTGGACTGTACGCACTGGGACAACACCCAGCTCAGAAATAAACTTTTTGATCCAAACTACCTCCTTCATAGCTTCCAAAGCTGTAATATACTCGGCTTCAGTTGTTGAATCTACAATTATTTCTTGCTTGAAACTTTTCCAACTCACTGCGCCTCCATTGAGGCAGAACACAAATCCGGACTATGATCGTGAATTGTCCTTATCGGTTTGGAAGCTAGCATCGGTGTAACCATTTACAACGAGCACCTCCTCACCTCCATAGACCAGGAACATATTCTCAGTTCTTCTCAAGTACTTAAGGATATTCTTTACTACTGCCCAGTGACTTTCACTCGGGTTTGACTGATATCTACTCGTAACACTTAGAGCATAAGAAATATCTGGGCGTGTACAAAGCGTGAAATACATGATAGATCCAATTGCGGAGGCATACAGGATCACGCTCATCTTCTTCAGCTCATCAGTTGTCGAAGGACATTGACTCTTGTTGAGAGAAATACCATGTGATATTGGCAAAAAACCTTTCTTGGAATTCTGCATATTGAACCGTTTCAGTACCTTATCAATGTACATGCTTTGGCTTAATCCAATTAGCCTTCTCGACCTATCTCTATAGATCTTTATGTCCAAAATATATGCTGTCTTTTCAAGATCTTTCATTGTGAAACTTTTTCTCAATGAAGACTTGACAGCATCTAGCATAGAAATATCATTTCCGATTAACAATATGTCATCTACATATAAGACCAGAAACATAAGTAAGCTCCCACTAGCCTTCTTGTAAACACAAGGCTCTTCTTTGTTCTTGATGAAGCCAAACCCTTTGACTATCTTATCAAAACGAAGGTTCCAATTCCGAGAAGCCTGCTTCAGCCCATAAATGGACCTTTGCAGCTTGCAAATTTTTCTAGCATTCTCTGGATCATCAAGACCTTCACGCTGTGTCATGTACACATCCTCACTTAGGTTTCCATTAAGGAAAGCCGTCTTGACATCCATTTGCCATTTCTCATAGTCATAAAATGCAGCAATTGCTAGGATGATCCGGATAGACTTTAGCATAGCGACAAGCGAAAATGTTTCATCATAATCAAAACCTTGAATCTATCTGAAATCTTTCACCACTAATCGTGCTTTATAGATGTGAACATTTCCATCAACGTCTATCTTTTTCTTAAAAATCCATTTACACTCGATATTTTTTACACCATCAGGTGGATCGACCAAGTTCCAAACTTGATTCTCTCGCATGGATTCTAACTCGGATCTTATGGCTCCAAGCCATTTCTCAGAGTCTGGTCCCATCACCGCTTCCAAATAGGTCTTAGGTTCATCATTGTCCAACAATAATACGTCGCGCTGCCCAGTGGTTAAAAACACAAACCGCTCGAGCGCACGACTCAACCTCTCCGATCGATGTGGGGCTGGTGTCTCGACAACAGGCTCTGTAACATCTTACATGTCGAGTTGTGGTTCAGTAGGAGTTGAAACACATTCTAGTGGTTCTTGAACCTCTTTGAGTTGCATCGTGCTCCCACTAACCCCTTTTGAGAAAAACTCTTTCTCAAGAAAGACACTATTCCGGACGACAAACACTTTGCACTTTTTCCGATTATAAGACTAATATCCTTTGGTTTCCCTAGGATATCCCACAAAGAAGCATTTATCAGATTTAGGAGTGAGTTTATCAGACGTCAAACGCTTTACATAGGCCTCATAACCCCATATCTTTAGAAAAGATAACCCGGGACGTTTCCCAATCCATATCTCATATGGTGTCCTCTCTACAGATTTAGATGGAACTCTGTTTAGTGTGAAAGCAGCAGTTTCTAAAGCGAATCCTCAGAAAGACAATGGAAGATCAGTTTGACTCATCATCGACCGGACCATGTCCAACAAAGTTTGGTTCCTCTGCTCGGACACCCCATTCCACTGAGGTGTACCAGGTGGAGTCAGCTGTGAAACAATTCCACACTGCTTCAGATGATCAATAAACTCATGGCTCAAATACTCACCTCCATGATCCGATCGCAGAAATTTAATTATCTTGCCTGTATGATTTTGTACCTCATTCTAGAACTCCTTGAACTTTTCAAAGGATCCCGACTTATGCCTCATTAAGTAGATGTAACCATATCTACTAAAGTCATCGGTAAAAGTTATGAAGTACTGAAATCCACCTCTGGCTGTAGAACTCATTGGTCCACATACATCAGTATGTACAATGGCTAACAATTCATTTGCCCTCTCACTTTGACCAGTGAAAGGCGCCTTAGTCATCTTGCCAAGTAAACAAGACTAACATGTGTCAAACGATTCAAAATCAAATGACTCCAAAAGCCTATCTCTATGAAGCTTCTGCAAGCGCTTCTTATTTATATGACCCAAACGACAATGCCGTACATAGGTGGGAGTCAAATCATTGAGTCTAGGTTTCTTCGTATTAATGTTATAAACATGTGTATCTTCAAGATTCAGAATATATAAGCCATTCAACAATAGACAAACACCATAGAGCATATCATTCGAAAATATCGAACAACACTAGTTCTTTATTACGAAATCAAAACCGTCTTCCTCTAAACATGACGAAGAATAATGTTTCTGCCCAAGGCGGGAATAAAATAATAATTATTTAATTCTAAAACTAATCCTAAGGGTAGCGACAACGAATAAACGCCGACGGCCAACGCAGTAACTTTTGCACCATTGCCGATGCGAACATCTAAATCACCTCTTGTGCACTTCCTAGTCCTTTTCAGCCCCTGCAATGATTTGCAAGTGTGAATAATTGATCCGGTATCAAATACCCATCAATCACTTGGATGAGTAGTAAGATAAATTTCAAGAATATTTATACCTGAAGCGAAAGTTATACTTTCCTTCTTTTTCTTTTGTTCTTCCAAGTACAACTTGCAATTCCTCCGCTAATGGCCAGGCTTATGGCAGTGGTGGCAAGTGTCAGAGTTAGCAGGGCCCAACTTATAATTTCCAGCCGAATTAGACTTAGAGCTCGAGATCGCATCTGGAGCTTTAGCCTTTCCCTTACGCTTTCTCTTCTTACTTTCCTTTGGAACCATCATCACATAACTAGGATTTTTCTTAAGATTTTCCTCAGCTGTCTTGAGCATCCCATGAATTTTAGCCAAGGTTTTCTTCATGCCATTCATATGAAAATTCATAATAAACAGCTCGAAGCTCGCAGGGAGCGACTAAAGAATCACATCTGTGGCCAAATCTTTATCAAAAGTAGACCTAAGTTTTTCTAGGTTCTCAACATAACCAATCATCTAGATCACATGAGGACTCACTGGACTGCCTTCCGCCAACCTACACGCAAACAAGGACTTTGAGACATTATACCTCTCAGTCCGTGCCTGGTTCTTAAACATGCCTTTGAGTCCAACGATCATATCGTAGGCATCCCTGTTCTCATATTGCTTCTGAAGCTCAGAGGACATGCAGGCAAGCATGAGACAACTGACATCAACTGAATCACTAGCGTGCTTCTCATAAGCCTACCTTTTAGCAAGTGATGTATCATCCGTTGGTTCATCAGGGTGGGGTTCCTCTAGAACATAATCTTTTTTCTCTTGCTTGAGAACAATTCTCAAGTTTCTATACCAGTCAATAAAATTTATTCCAGACAATTTCTCCTTTTCAAGGATAGATCACAGATTAAAAACGAAAGTGTTCTTTACAGCAGGTGCCATGATCTACAACAAAATGCAAGGTTCAGCACTATGCTATGTTGATCCTCTATCAAACAAAAGACGTACCACAATATATAAAATGATCGCTTTTTCTCTAACGACACATTGTGGGACAAGATCTATATTCATCTAACTCCTAGTGAGCTTTGGCATCACTGCTAGAAGATTAGTGACATAGGTAAGCAACACTTGCTAATCACATCCATTGCCCGACTCCCAACTCCATGCCCTAAAGCCCAAAACCGTTTTGATAGCTTTGTTAAGAAAACTAATACAATGCATGTGGTTGTCCGACATCCACCCTAACTAGTGAAGATAAAAGATGGCACCCTGCTTTGGCAGACCCACCATCGATGATCGAGAACCTTGGTAGATGCAGCTATTGGAAAGAGCATCAATACTTAATTTTCTGAGGAAAACTATTCTAACATGGTAACGATGCCTACCACACACGGAACATGAAAGAATAGTATGACAGAAACATAAGAAAACATCACAAGTAATCATATTCACTGTGACATAGTATGGCCCTTTTGACATGGTGAGCTCCATCTCCATGGTTCCTGTCCTTCGGGTCATCACGCTTCAGGCCTCCATGAACTTGTATCAGTCTATTACACCTAATAGCACCATACTAATTACATAAGGAGAAGCATCACATGTCGACCTGTAGATCATACAATATTTGAACAGCCTTGGGCTATAATTAACCGTGACATGCAGGCCATGAAAATTACATGCTTGTATCTTATATATTTGTAAGGCCACACCAGTCACAACATTCCCTGCAAAAACGAGTTAGGCGGAATCTAGACTGAACCAAGCCCGAAACTTCCAGCTCAGAGGCCCGGAACTTTCGGTCGAAGGGCCAGAACTTCTGGCTCAGGGCTGGAACTTCTGAAATCAACCTTCTGACTCGAATTTATTTAGGCCCAGAACTTCTGGGTCATACCCGGAACTTCCGAAAATAACCTTCTGTATGAAATTTATTTCTGTCCGAAACTTTCGGTCCAACCAGAACTTCTAGACCTAGAACTTCCGAAAATAATATTCTGTATCGAAAATTATTTTGGCTCGGAAGTTTCGGGTCACACCTAGAACTTTCAAAAATCTGACAAAAAACAATAGATCCAATCTATTTCCACCACATATCACCTATATGTGATCGATCCAGATCGAACACTATGCACGTAGGCTCTGATACCACTGTTCGGTTATGGGGAGGCTACGCTAGCGCTTAATTTCAAAAATTTCCTCCGTTAGCCCAGGAACCATGCGTGTAATGAGATCATGGATCATTACCTCAAGCCTCGAGACGCGCTCGGGCAGCAGAAGTAGAGTCGGTGAAGCGCGTCCTTGAGCTACTCCTCATGTTTCAGTCTGTTCGTCGGCGGCGAAGACAATGTAATCCGACGATCTCCACGGGAGAAGATCAACACCGATGTAGCAGCGGTGCCTCTACGGTATCTACATATACAGGGACGGGATCACCTCTCACCGGTATACTAGTACCGTGTGGGAGATTAGGGGAGAGATCGCTACAACTGGTGTAGCTAGGAGAGAGGTGGCGGCTAGGGTTTAGTCAAACCAACTTCAAGCAGTAGCCTTTTCGTGCTAGCCCCTCCTATCTTTATATAGTGCCCTGTCACGGTCCTTTAATCTGTATTAAAGCCCAATACATCTAATCTGTTCGCCTGGACCGGAACTTCCCGTTCTAACTGGAACTTCCGAAAATAACCTTCTGTATCGAATTTATTTTGTCCCGGAACTTCCTGTTCATCCAGGCAGGCCCAGAACTTCCGGTCCAACCAAAACTTCTGGCTCCTCCAGAAACCAAAACTGGGGCTAGCTCAGAACTTCCGGTTATAACCGAAACTTCCGGTTATAACCAGAACTTCTGAATGCTCCAGAACCCGAAACTTTCGGCCCTAGGCCAGAATTTTGGGTTCCCCCAGAATTCTCTTAGGCACAATTCCATCACCAGGTCTGTAGAAGGAGAGGGCACCCGGTGATGGTACCAGTGTCCATCTGTCATAGGTACATGTCACAAAGTCTCCTGTAGGTTACACATAACACCCTGGATCCCCACAAGTACTATGGCACATCCTCCTTGGTGTTCGCAATGACTCGAGTGAACTCCACCAAATGCTTGTCAACGCTGCCGCTGTGCGTGCTGGTGGAAATCACCCAGCCGAATAGCCATAGAAGGTACATCTCAAAGTGACGGCTGATGGTGTAATCATCAGCATTGTCGGCTAGGTGCTCGGCCTGTGTAAAGACAAATGTTAGGCAACAATAAAAAGATAATTTCACAATTCTTTATTGACCACGAAAACAAACCTAGAACTGACGCAACTACCTGTGCGTGCTCATAAAGCCCTTGAAAACAATGCCTCTAGGTAAGATGGGATGTGCCCCGGTGAACTGCTCAAGCAGCTCAACATGCCACTAGGCACCAGTGTCCCGAGACACCACCACTGCTCTTGTAAGCGGAAGTCCCAACAGGAAGGTCACATCCTCCAATGTGATGGTGACCTCCCCAATAGAGGAGTGGAAGGTGCGCATCTTCGTCCTTCACCTATCCACCCATGCTGTAAGCAGGGATCGATCGAATGAAAACCTCCGCGAGGGGTCCTCCTAGCAAGAGGGATTAAGTCGACACCATGTAACCTGCAGAAAAAAATCGTTAGTGACCCGAGATAATCATACTAGTATTATTGCAAACTCTAACATGCCGGCCCATCGAGGATGAATTGTCCAAAGAAGCTGTGGTGGACGAACACATAGCGATGAGAGCTCGGCTAGCAGTTGTTCATCATCTCCCGTGGTAGTGTAGGTAAGGAACCAAGCTCTATAGTGCTGGTCAACTTTGGGATCTAGAACCTCGATGGGGAAGTCTCGTCAATCGGGCATCTACAAGTATTATTGACAATTCAAAAAAAAATATAGTGCAATACATATGAACAACCTAATCGCTACAAAAAAGGTAAAATATGAAACTACACACAGACATGAAACTTCACTTATGTATATCTGCCCTAGGATGTGTGTTGTATGACACAACCTCGTCAGGTCTGTCTTGACGAGCAATTTGTCTTATGGTCCCTTGACTGCTCGTACCAACTTGTTCATCACGTTGTTCTAGCCTACATTCCTTGAACGTTTGTGTCATAGCCTAAAATTTCCAAAATATAAAAGTAATAAAAGCTGTGAATAAAATAAAAGAAAAAAAGGTTTTCAGTGAAAGAAAAATAAAATAGAATTTTTCTTTAACGAAAAGAAATAAATTTTGGGAATAAAAAATTGAGGAAATTTTTTTTGCAAGTAAAATGTTGCTGAATTTTTTTTTGTAAAAGTCTATAAAAATGTAAAGAATTTTTCAAAGCTAAAAATGCATTTTTCTGAATTTTGGAGGCCTTTTCTAAAAAATCGAATTTTAAAAACAAAATTTTCGTCCTAGGCCGAATAGCCTAGTTCACGCGCGTGCGCCCCCGCTAGCCCAGCTGCTCCCACAGGCCCATTAGCCGCCGCGCGTCGCCGACCGGTGGGACCTACCCATCAGGCCCGTCCCCAATCTTTGGCCGCGCTCCACCCACGCCCTAGCCGCGCTATCGCCATGTAATCCACCGCTGCAAGCCTCCTGGGCCTAATCCGAGCTCACCACTTGCCTCTCCATACTGCCGTGGGCCTTTCCCCCATGGATTTGAGCCTGGCCCACCACTGCAACCACCTTCGTGCCACCCGGCCGAACCCGAACCACCCCTTGGCCATTGCAGCCACCATAGAGCTCGCTAACTCCCTGGTCGCCGCTATAAAAAGGACCCCCAGACCCCTCTCCGTCGTTCCAAACCCCTAGCTGCTGCCCTAGCTCTCTCCACCACCGTCTCCACGTGCGCCCGAGCTCTGTCGCCCCTATTCACCTCTAGCCACCGATCACCGCCGCTCCACTGCCCATCGGTCACCGTCGGCCCCACCATCAGCACTACCATCACCTGCTAGACCCCGGCCACCACTTTGCCGTCATCGCCGATCGCTAGATCCCCCTCGCCGCCATTGACCCGAAGCTGCCCACCTCTCCTCTCCACCGCCGGCCATCTCCCATCACTGCCGCTCGTCGTCGATCCCTCCGGTGAGATCACTGTCCCTCACTGGTTTGATTTTTGCCCTCGCCATCGACCGCCGCATCACCGTTCACTAGCGACCATAGGGTCCCATGCCGTCGCCACTCGTCGCCCTAGCATGGCATCGATGTGGTTGCCCCGTGGCTACCGAGTCAGCGCCACGTGTGCTGCCGCCGCCCATGTGGCCGCCACGTGTCCGCCGGCGCATGCGCGTTCGCCTCTGCTGATGCAATAAATCCTATTTTCCGTTAGAAAAATAATTCAGTATTGCGTCATAATTCGATTTTAATTTCAGAAAATCTAGAACAATGCCCCAAACTTCAAAAATCCATAACTAATTCATCTGAACTCCAAATTTAACCATTCAAATTGCATAATTTTTCTAAAATTGAGATCTACCTATCTAAAAATATGTCCACGCATAGTATGATTGATCTATTGTACTGTTTTTAATTATTTGTATTCTTTGGTAATGTCATTTAGTCTCCGAAGTCCCTAAAGAGCCTGCGTTCATCGAATAAGCGCCTATTTTTATCCCTGTTCAACAAGACAAGTCATTTAAGTCTTTCTATTGATCATGTTGAACTCATGTTTAAAAGCTATTATTCATTCAAAAGTGCATTTATTTTCTAATGTCATCGGGAATGGGAAATAGCCTGCTTGTATTGTCTCCTGTTGTTAATTACCTATTCCTTGTTTACCTTGAGACTAATAATTTGACCAGTATGAATTTTTATTATGATTTATCTAGAATACTTAGGATTGCTTAGCCCTGCTTAGAAACTAGAATCACATCATCATGCTCATTAATACTACTTACATGTTAATATTGGCTTATATAATTACTTGTTGATTAGTGAATTGATTCATGATTAATTTTCACTAAAATTTGATTAAGGTGAGTTGTGAGTATATAGTTTTGATAGGCATACTCATGACACTTAAGGACCGGTTCATGGGTCACAGTTGCACTGTAAAACAACATTTGCCACAAGCCAGCATGGGTAATGGTCTGACCTATAGCCTAGGGATCCCAAGTGGAGCATTGAGACTGCCGATAGCCCTGTACTCTTCGTAGTCTCTGCTATTGCTGGATTGGAGTGCCAGGGATATCTACGCCATGGTGTCAGGATAGATGACCACCTGGGGTGTGAAGCTTGTAGGATCTAGGTGAAAGGGTCTTATCATAGCTCTTTTCTGAGGTACCGTGGTGGTATTGAGGTGCATGGTGACATGTTGTAGAGCTGTATCTTGTGGATAAAGTTGTGCACATCTGATCAGAGTAAAACTATTCGAATAGTTGTGCCCATGGTCAAGGGCGGGCAATGCAATGTCTTTTGTGATTAGTCCCACTGTTACTTAATGAATCTGATGTTACTTTCTGTTTAACCTAGTTAGCTCTAGTTTAGAGTGATAAGGTTAGGTTTTGGTCCTAATGACTCTGGGTAAGAGTTATTCAGTGATTGGATAATATTATTTTTAAGGTTCTAACTTAATTAGAATCACTCTTTAAATTATGTCTCTCTTCAATGCCGTTTCTATGCAAAATAGCCCTATTATGCCACCTTTTTTACCCCTGTGCATTATAATTGTTCCGCTTGGATGACTTGGTGAGTATTCAAAATAATGTATGGTTAAAAATGTAAATCGCTCGGACGCACGACTCAACCTTTCTGACCGATGTGGGACTGGTGTCTCGACAACAGGTTCTGCAATATCTTGCATATCAAGTTGCTGTTCAGTAGGAGCTAAAACACTTTCTAGTGGTTCTCGAACCTCTTCGAGTCGCACCGTGCTCCCACTAACCCCTTTCGAGAGAAACTCTTTCTCTAGAAAGACACCATTCCGGACGACAAACACTTTGCCTTCTTCCCGATTATAAAAGTAATATCCTTTGGTTTCCCTAGGATATCCTACAAAGAAGCATTTATCAGACTTGGGAGTGAGCTTGTCAGACGTTAAACGTTTTACATAAGCCTCACAACCCCATATCTTTAGAAAAGACAATCCAGGATGCTTCTCAGTCTATATCTCATATGGTGTCCTCTCTACAGATTTAGATGAAACTCTGTTTAATGTGAAAGCAGATGTTTCTAGAGCAAATCCCCAAAAGGATAATGGAAGATCAGATTGACTCATCATTGATCGGACCATGTCTAATAAAGTTTGGTTCCTCCGCTCGGACACCCTATTCCATTGGGGCGTGCCTGGTGGAGTCAGCTGTGGAACAATTCCACACTGCTTTAGATGATCATTAAACTCATGGCTAAAATATTTACCTCCACGATCAGATCATAGAAATTTAATTGTCTTGCCTGTATGATTTTGTACCTCATTCTGGAACTCCTTGAACTTTTCAAAGGATCCCGACTTATGCCTCATTAAGTAGATTTAACTAAAGACCTATCTTTTCAAAGGTTCTGGTGCATCCGGAAGTTTCGGCTATACCGGAAGTTTCGGGTTAGCCCAGTTTTATTTTCTAGGGGAGCCGGAAGTTCCGGTTGGACCGTAAGTTCTGGGCTACCTGAAAACTAGATTCTGGATGAATCGGAAGTTCCGGTTAGGACCAGAAGTTCTGGGTCCAGATGAACAGATTGGATCTATTGGGCTTTAATACTGATTAAATGCCCATAAGAGGGCATTATATAAAGAGAGGTGGGCCTAGCACAAAAAGGCTGCTGTTACTCCTGGTTTTAAACCCTAGCCGCCACCTCTCTTCTCTCCTCGATCGCAACCGTTGTGATTGATCTCCTGGATCTCGTGAGTGGTGCTAGCACACCGGCGCGAGGTGATTCTGTCCCCAGACGTATGGATACCGTAGAGGCACTACTCTAATAGTGATGCTGATCTTCTTCCGTGGAGATCGCCGGACTACGTCGACTTCGCCGCAAATGAACGGACAGAGCCGGGAGAGGCCGATCGAGGACGTGCTTCATCGACTCTACTTCCGCTGCCTGAGCGTGTCTCATGATTTAAGGTAACGATCTATGATCCCATTACACGCATGGTTCCTAGGCTAACGGGATAAATTTTTAAAATTAAGCATCAGCGTAGCCTCCCTATAACCCAACACCGAGGTGGTCATGGAGGGGCTCTTTCTGTCATTTTTGTCATCGTTTCGATGTGCTTTCCACGTGGTCATCTTCGGTGAGGTCTCTACCTCGAGCCAAAATAGAGGAGGAGAGGCGATGAAGAAGAAGAAGAAGGAAATAAAGAGGTGACAACAATAGAGAAGAGTAAGCAGTAGGATTTGGTGAAGCAATGGCAATAACTATGTATCCTTTGTTGAAGCAGCTCAATACCGAGGAGTTCATGGTCAGGTAGAGCATGAGGTGACGCCGAGCACCGTCGAGTAGGTCTTATATTGACGCCGGCCACCATCGATAGAGCTCGAGATGACAATGGTAAAGATCAAGTAGAGAGAGCAAGGGAGGAAAGTTATAGAATGGTTGAGAGTAAAGACTGAAGAGGGGCGACGGGGCTTTATAATAGTGCGTGTATGTTTTTGGGCTAGTGTTCTTCTGCTCGTCCAAATTTTCAAAAATTTTCGTATGCGCCGGTCTTTAGTGACGGGTCTAGATATTCAAGCGTCACTAAAGGTAGGTCTTTAGTGACGAGTCTAGATATTCACGTGTCACTAAAGATAGGTCTTTAGTGACGGGCCTCACACCCATCACCAAAGATAGGTCTTTAGTGACGGGCCTCAACATTGCCCATCACTAAAGATCAGTTTAGAATTTGATAACTCAATAGTGACAGACATCATTGAGGCCCGTCACTAAATATAGGTCTTTAGTGATGGTTGTAAACACACCCATCACTAAAGATATATTAGTGATGTGTCTTTTATCCGTCACTAACGGTCATTTGTGTGGTAGTGATGCCTTCCTATCGCCCATCTTAGAATTGACATAGAGCAAGTCTGGTATCCACTAAGGCTCACCAGATGGAGTTGATGTGAATGAACTCACAATCTGATATCCATAGAGTTAACCAGCTAATTGTGTATGAAATCTTCTATCAATTGTAAGTATTATCACCCAGGGCTCGTAACTGAGGGTGCGTTTGGTAGGGATTCTCGGAGCTAATTCTATGTAGAATCAATGGAATCCCTACCAAACACTTTTTTACATAGCTTCTTAAAAGAATTAGGATGAATCAATTCTCAGATTTGCACCTGAGAGGAGAAGTGGGCAAAATGCAGCTTCACAGGAGAATCCAACCAACTATCTGTGAATGTCGCCATGAAGTTGAAGGGAAATTACCCGCCTGCCATTCAACAAAACCCTTGTTCCAGCCGTGCTCTCTTGCAAACTACCAAAACAAATCTCATCCCCTTAGGTGCCATCCTCCCCACCGCAGTCCTCCTCGCTGCCGGCCTCCTCCTCCACCGCCATCTTCCCTATGGTCACCGTCTTCCCCACCGCCTCCTCGGCCGGCTTCCTCCACGGTCTCCACTGTAATTCTTCACCACCATCGTTCTCCAATGCAGTCTTCCCCATCACTGGTCTCCCCCACCATCGTCATATTCCTCATCCCTATGGCCAGCCTCCTCCACCGCCTCCGAGCCCCACGGCCGCATTTTTCCGCACCGTCTCCATCTTCCCCATTGCCAGCCTCCTCCTCTGTTGTCGTCTTCCTCGCCTCTGCCATTCTCAGCCACACAACGCAAATGTGAAAGGGATTTTTCCTTCTCCACTGCATCCGCAAATTTCAGTGTACATAAGATGTGATTTCACTGAAATCTAGATGAGTTTCATTGACAGCCATATGCAGATTCCTCAAGCTCAACAACATCCTAGCTGTTTTCATTGTCCTGCCATAAATACATTGTTATTTGTTAAACTTTGACTGTAGCGTAATTAAAAATATCCATGAGAAATCAAGGATGAAAACATGATTATTTGACACAACGTAGATGCAACTTTCCATCAAAATCGATGGAGTTTTTTCTGATTTGGAAAACACTGAATTGATTAGAAGACCTTAACAATAATTATGTGGGTTATATGTGGTTGAATTCACCAGAAGGTGAGGAGTAAATAATCATGAGCTTAGCTGATTTTTAATACTCTTGCAATGTCTAACATGTGCGAATAAAAGACATAGCCAATTACCTGCAATTCTTATATGATGTTGCATCCGGTCATAACTTTATGTAAGCTTGAAACTGAAGAAGGAAAAAACTGGAAACCATAATTTGAGGTGCTTTTGATGGTGAGAAATTTATGCAGTGACCTTGAACTATTGATGAATGTTTTGCTTTTGATACCAGTTCCTATTTAAAACTTTGAAGGCACAACTTATGTAAGCTCAGCAAATGAAAATTGATGTGAACTTCAGTTTTCCATGTGTTCCAATGTCTACAGGACTATTTGGTGATACTCAAACATCCAAGGCTATGTACATTTTATTATCTCCTATAGACTATTGGTGTACACTCCAAACAATAGACATATGTACTTTGGCCTAAGATTATAGTCAACATAAATAACATACTTCAATAATTCGTGACATAACTTTTTCTTGCTAAAAGCTAAAAGTTGCTAGAGGAACCCCAAAAGGTCAAGGGTAAACTAGTCATTTTACATCAACATACTCTCTTGCCATAATTAGAATCTAGTAAGCTAGCTAAATGATTTCACAGCTAATTTGATTCACCGTAGAATCACTTCTTTAGAGAATCAGAACCAGAATTAGGAGAATCAGAATCTAGAGACATACCAAACAAGCTCTGAGATTCTCAATAATCTCCAAGTACATCAATCCCATGACATAGGTGAAAGACAATTTTTTGTGCTTGCTCACATCTCTATCAACCACGTAGGTATGATCCACAACCCTTGAGCATATCCAGTGAACTGCCCACTTCAGTTTATGTACATGGACCCTCCATGGACAACAGTTCCGCTCACACACAACGTCATGCGTGGTGGGATTAGACTTCTTCACTTGGAATGTTCTCCAAAGTGATAATGCCCATGTTTTCACGAAATGTTATCCAAAGTGATAATAACATGCTTTCACGGCATCTTGCACTGCTTCCTTCGGGGAATAAATTGCATCTTGCCAAACCTCATTCTCCCCATACTCCCACCGAGCGTCATAACCCTCATTGATAATGAGAGAGCTAAATTGTTGCTCTCTCCACTCGGAAGGCAGTACACTCTGTTCCTTGGCCATATCATTGTTACCTTCTGCTTCTTCATTATTTTCATCTAAGTCATCATTGTCACCTTCTTTGACTGCGTCCTCAAAGTAGTGATCCTTCATCTTCAGCAGATTAGGTATGGACTCAATATGTTCTCCTTCGTCAGCTTGACCTTCAACAACTTGAGTTGTCATACCCGAACGATGAACCGTTCTCTACGGTTCTACGTTCCTCTCTAACATCTCAGCTTGAACCTGACTACTCTGACCAACTTCAACTTCCACCTTGGTCTGAGCACCTTCAGGAAGTTCTGTGCCAGTAGAAGGGATGTCACGAGGGGAAATGAAAATAAGCAGGACTCGTTTCCAACCCTACTATAGTATCATCGTCACATATCCTCTCCACATCCCTGGTGACCAAACCTCAACCATTTCATAGTAATACCCTTGAGCAGCACGACTACGATGAGCATACAACTTCAACTTTAACTGCTCACAGTTCAAACGATATATGTCATACAACCACCGCATCACACATTTGATTGTCCACTCAGTTACCCAACTTAAGCTATTCTTTGCCCACTAGAAACTACTAAAGTCTACACCATCAAAACCATTGACTACTTCACTGTCTGCATAGTAAATCCTAAATAAGATTCTATCCGACATTCATGACATAAAAAACTTCTTCAAATTTGATTTATACCCTAAGAAGTTTGCTATATTTGGCCTTAGGACTTTGTTAACACAGTACAATACATTTTACTGTTTAGCACACATCTAATTAACATAACATTGCATAACTAAAGTTATACAGTGCCCAAGTCAAACTACGTGACATTAAAAAACATTAATATTTTATTATGCATAAACCTACTGTATGATCGATTCACACTAATTAAGATGGGCAATCAGAGGGGTTGAATGATTGCGGAACATAAAAAAAAATTAAACCCTTACCTCTATTAAAGAACCTAAAATTAATCCCATTTTCAATTCTGAACAGAACACCATGTTATAGATTAAAAATCATAGCTCCGATTGATCTGAAACTTTGTCAGAATAAAGTAGATAAATTTGTGAACTAACCTAACTGGAATCACATCGATTGGACTTCTGGATCAAAAGATATTAATGAAACAATATTGCTGAACAGAGTAGTGGCGGAAATTGATTAAGCCATAATTAAACAATTAAAGAAAAACCATATGAAATTTACGGACTAAACTTTTCAGATCAGCACTACGGTGTCTTAGCTAAATTTTAGACAAATCAAATCAGACGTAACCTAGAACCAATGATTTAATCTAAAATCACAAGCAAGACATGCAGAAAGCAATTAAACTAAAAAGAATGAGATTAACACACTTAATCAGCGAAGAATTTCACTTTAATATCAAGATCAAGTGTTATGGGTGTCTCTCAAAAACATCCATAAGATTTCTCCATGAAGCCACCAAAAACCTATATTAAACTCTTAATCTCGAGGCTAAACAAATATGCTAAAAACTGCAAAAAAAAAAGTAAAACATGATAACTATTTATATACCTAAACTGATTATTAATGGGCCATCTAGCCCAATTTAAATCGGTCCAGCCCAGCCTGGACCGAACCTTCATTTTGGCCCGCTGCCAAGCGCCTGGGCTGCGCGCATGCAACAGCACACTCGCACCCGCATGCACCAATAAAAAACTGCATGCATGATGTTTCTGCATGTGACGCATGCAGTGCATCACTTCTCCAAGCAAGCTAGCTTTTGCATGCTACAGCCATGCATGCATATATATTTTTCTATACACACATGCATAGCGCACACAAGTTGACATATTTCTCGTATGGATCTTTATTTAGCTCGAACATCTCGCGTGACATTCTTGACTATTATGGTCTCAGTTCCTTCCCTAATATAGTCCCGAAACCTCAGTTTCCCTAACCTTAGTTTCAGTCTGTCACCGACCATGTTCTGCCTTAAACAATACCTGCACATAAATAACCACACGAAAAACATATGATACATGTTATTATGCTAATTACTTTACAAGCTAATTTCAATATAAACTAATTTTTCATCACATGATTTCACACATACTACAAGTAAACAACTATTTCTATACCACATACGTCACAAATGATAGGTACACATATATTTCTATGCTAAACAACCAATATGCGGAAGGTAAACAAGTAATTCTATGCTAGTTGCATCAAAAACAGAGGAATAGTCATAGCACAAATAGTATTAATCTAACAAAGCATGCATACAAGGCAACAGAATAAAACACCTGCTAAATACAGCAAACTAAATAAATTACCTACTTATGACTAAAAACTAATTACAATCATTAATTACAGTAATGTAGGAACTGCGATGTTACCTGAAACAACACTCGAAGAATACTACAAACGGATGTGAAGTGAACAAACTAGCACGCACAAAAAAACTGTAGTACAGGAAAAATATTCATAGTTAAGTTGGTCTGCTAAACTACCTAGGTTGATCTGTTGAACTACCTAAATGTTCATAAATAAACTAGCAACTAGCAAAGATGGTCTGCTAAGCTACCTATGTTGACCTACAAAATTGTCTAACTTAATCTAAGTTGTAATACTACCTAGGTAATCTAAACTATTTATGTACTCTAAACTAATTACTAGAGAGCATACTTGGAGGCTGGAAAGGCAAATGAGGGGGTGGGGGCGTAGGCCCCTTTTATATAACCAGCAACCTGTGTGGACTGATTTTGATGGTTCAATCATCCCATTTGTTTTCTTGCATTATATTAATGCTTTTTGTGTTCACATGACAGTAGGAGAAAAGGAAAGGAGGAAAATTTAGTCGAGCAGAAGCTTTCAATACCATTTATATTATGCAACACGACTACAAAATCAAGTAGCTAATTATTGGGACTGGAGGTGCCAAAACAAGGGAAAAAGTGAGCAGTCAAAGGATAAAAAGGCAGCAACAACAACTGTTTAGCTTTGGAAACTTTTCTTAGTTCATTTGCATTTGTTATGTAAAACAACAGTACCTAATATGAGATGTCCACATGGTCAAACAGGTTGGAAACTTGGAAACGATATATTTCTTAAAAAAATTGTTTGATCATATAACTGTATTGCTAAAGCAACTGTTGAAAGCTAAGACCCATTAGAAATGGTTCGAGATGCAGTTCTTAGAAATGATGCTACAAAGCAATCGTAGACATTTTCATATTTGGAGATGCAGAATTGTTTTGATCGTATAAAAATCTGAATTACATTAAGGATGCTATTGGTCATTCGATTGCTTGGCCAATCCACTTGCTATGTATTTTTCTTAGCTTGTTTATGTATATTTCTTTGTTTACCTAGAAAATCTAATATGTCAAATGAATGCTCACAATTAAGGTTGAAGAAGTTTCACCACCAAGACAGGATGGTGAAGTAACAAAAATAGATACTTATGCTATCATGTTAGTTATGTACAAAATATTTAGTGCTTATGTATGACATGCATGCAAAAATATTTATATCATCATGTAATCTATTCAATCAAATATAGGTAAGTAAAAATATAAATAGAAATGAAACATGAACTGAACAATGTTTTTTTGTGAATAAAAATGAAACATGAATTGAACAATGTCCTTTATGAATAGAAAGGAAACATAGTATGATCCATATAAACAGTTGCAGCTACTTTCTTGAGCCAAGTGTTTTGGATTATTTTGTTTGTTCCTAATATCTTTATATGAAGCACTAAACAGAATTTTGTAAATTTACATTCTAGGTGGTCGGGTTTCTCTCGCGCCACCAGACACAACCATGCAAAATTGGCGACAACTTTTGTAAAGATGACAAATCATAATGTGGCTGCCCACTCTTTTGAGCATTTTACAATCTACTGTATGTACAGTTAAATGCCACTTTTGTAAAGCGATGGAGGACCATGTGGAGACCAAACAAAATATTATATATTTTCTTCTGAACATGCATGTGTGTCTGTGATGTTTTAATCTATTGAATGGAGGTTTCGAGTCTATATTTGTTACTGTTTCAACTATCTTGTGTGCATTGTGATGAAATGTATGTATTTGGCAATAATTATTAAGAAAAATATATGTATACTCTGAAAACTAATTTTAATTTAGTTGTCTCAATTCTTTTGAGGCAGAAATGATAGCCTCATGACTTACTTGTTGAGGCAGGCATTCTGTCTCAATCAAATTTTGAGGTAGGATGTGTCAGCCTCAGATTTAGCTTTTAAAGGCTAACTCTATTGGATGCCTCAATATGTTTATTTTGAGGCAAGGATATCCGAGGCAAGCTATGTTAGCCTCAATATATATTATGAGGCTGATTTTTCTAGATTTTGAGGCTGCTTAGCTTGCCCCAATTCCCTACCATCTTGTCGTGAGATCTCTACAATCTCTAGGGGAATCTTTTTCCCGTCGACTGTTCAGTCGATTTTTTAATAGTCGACAAAAATGTATTTTGCTATTTTATGAAACAACATCTTATAACTGTAATTTCTCAAAAAATTATTATTTAAAAAAAAATCTAGTTCAGCTCCGTCCAATGCATGTACAGAAATTTCTTTGGACCAAACCACCAAATTGGCTAAATTCAACCGTATAGATTGAATATTTGATTGGCCTAAAAAATCGTCAGACTGGGCTTAGTTCAAGGTCTGTTTCGAGATCCAGGAAGAGTCTCGTGTACATGGGCGAACGGCCTACTGAGTTCCGACACGTACAAAATTGTGCCTTATTTACGACGCTGAAATTTTGTATGATTTTCGCACGGATAGATTTAACCATTTCATGTGAAATTCATGCAAAACTTCTGAATTTAAATGATTTTTTATATTTCCTCATGGGCGTGACAATGTAGTACGTTTTCTTAACGTGAGCTTCTACAATCTGAAACTCTCCTTGTCAGTAGAGAATGACTGCACTATTAGAGAAGTGGCCTTTTATTCACCCTTTTTAGTACCTATTCTAACTAGAGCCAGTACCAAAAGTTATCTCCAACGGTCAGAAAAGATAGAGAACGTCGTGTGTAGCCATAACGGGTACTAATAAAGAGTTTTAGTATCGGATCGGGAGACCGCTTGGTACTAAACTTATCAGTACTGGTCGAGATACCCACCCGGTACTAAAAGCCTACGCATTAGTACTGGATCGACACACCAACTGGTGCTAATAACTTTAGCACTAGGTGGTATCCCGAACCGGTACTAAATCTTTTGTGATATCACCGACCCCAAAAATCCCCTGTTCCACATTTCAGCCTCTGTTCTTCAGTTCTTCTTCCGCCCGTGCGACCAGTTCAGGGTTTAGGGTTTCGTCTAGCCAATCGCTCATCGCCGATCCAGATCAGACGCCAACGACATGGCAAGCCTCCCAAGTGGTGCCTCTAGACATCGTGCTTCCAGCAGTAGGCCCGCTGTCCCTAGGGTACGTTGTTTTCTTTATTTTTTGGCTATTTTAGGGTTGATTAAATACTACATTATGAGATGTAAAATTTGGCCGATCTGTACTGCAAATGCTATGTATAGATGTAGTAATCCCTGTGAGTAATCTTAGTACTGTAATGCACATGTGACTTTCATTTATGCACCGGTCGACCAACAAGCCCTCTCACTCAAATATGTAATGAAAATACTGTATCTTTAGTACCGGTTATGCAATGTATTTTAGTTTAATTTATAAATACAAGTGATATAATGCAAACGAATATACAATATAGATTAGTTCATCAACTTTTGTACAATCTTAAGTGAAATTGGTTTGACACAACTACCTATTTTAGGTGCTGGCTTATGAGCCGAAGGATTGCCTTATGAGAATTGGTCATTGGTAAAGGCTTTACATCGTATGTATATACATTGTATTTTATATTTATGTGGTAATAAAATCATAACAAACTGATGCATGTGATGTTATCTCACTATTCTAGTTTCTACCAAAAAGTTAAGTCAATCTTTATAACATGCACGAGGATGACACTCTTGAGATATCAACAAGAGATGGCTACACCAATATGATCGATGTTGAAAAATATAGAATCATCTTCTGCCTAGGTAAAGGGTGGTCTGAATTTTATTACCGAGTCAGCCTAAAAGAAGGGGACCTTGTGGTACTAATAATAAGAGCCCCGCTGTCCGTCAGGGCTACCATTTTTAATAATGATGGCGAAAAGAAAGTCTCACAAGCCATAAGAGTGGACTCAAGTGATAGCGGTATATATATATAACAAAATCGCATTACTTATTATACATACAAGCCGTTACTTATTTTATATATGTACTTACTGGCTTTTTTATAATGGCAGATAACGCTATTAGATCCGCACGGCTAGCTGAGAAGAAGATAAAACAGAAATCTAGAGAAGACGACAATGACCAACTGAAGACCATATGTTTTTTTTTGGCAATTCAACAGATCTAACGACAGAAAGAAAGGCTCTCCTTCAAGACATCTTGGCTACGAAATCCTCTAGTACTCAATTATATATCTACACAATCAATCCATCGATCATCAAGAAAAACAGGATGGTAAGTAGTTTGCACTTGTCACAATTGCAAACATCTACACCTAGCTATATACACTTGACTTCGCTAACTAGCTACCAGAACATTTAATTGTAACAGTACTTTTCAAGGCAGTATTATGAGAAATACATCACACCTCACCTACACCAGCAGACCATAGAGATCCAAGTGACAGCAGCAGGAGGCACACCAGTCCTAATTGCAGTGCACAAATCGACAGACGGGCGCTATTACCTAATGGCTGGTTTTGGCTATTTTCTGCAAGCCAACGAGATAGTTGTCGGCATAATTTGCGCTTTCTATTTTAACATTAGCGATGGTGCACTAAAGGCAACTATATATGTACTTTAGCTTATAACAACATCTGTTATGTGGTATAAATTATTGGTACGTACTTTGATTGGCTGAAATGAAACTATATTGTGTCGCGCTTCGGTGGACATCTGAAGTAAAATGAAATAAAAATTAGTTGTGACCAAATTGAATTGAAATGAAATCAAACTTAGTTGATTAGAATTTGAATTGAAATGAAATAAAATCCAAATTAGTTATGGAGAATTTAAAATGAAATAAAATCTAACTTAGTTAAGTAGAATTTGAATTGAAATAAAATCAAACTCAGTTGAGTAGAATTTGAATTGAAATG
>KE371518.1:437470-463951 GCA_000418225.1 Zizania latifolia | reverse complement strand
TGCTCATCAACGACTACAGCGATTCGACCTCAGCATCCTCTACACCAAGCTTGCAGTAAAATCCTCTGAACCCTATATATTGTACTGAAATGTCATTCTGAGGTTATTACTGTGATCTAGGGTTTACTTATTGCTCACTGACACGATACTTTTTCAAGTTGCACAATGAATGCTGTTCTTTGTATTCTTGTGTTTGTTTCGTGTTAGTAGAGATCTTTGTTAGAGGTTCTGAGTAGAATACCTGTTGATTTTCTTGAAGAGTGCTTTTGAGGAGGTTTTGAGATATCAGCTTGTCTGGTGTGATCTTTATCGCACAATCTTGTGCTGAGCTTTCTTAAGTCACTTGCAAGGCTGATATTCTCGTTGTTAGAAGTTTTGAGGGTAGTTGTATTTTCCACTGCGTTTTAGTTTGCGCCCATTCACCCCTCCTCTGGTCGCCTTTTCGGTCCTACAATCATCGCTGTGGTAGTCATCATCTCCCTGATGTGCTGTAGGTGGCACCTACGGTGGTGTAATTTGCAATATTGCCATCTGCTGCATTAGTTGTGCCATCTGTGCACGCATCTCCTGAAACTCTTCAAGAGAAATACCAGCACCCGTATTCAAAGTGTAAGCACGTATGTTTTCATTGCCTGATAGGTTAGTATAGAAAAAATGCCACGAAAGAACACCAGAGACATGTGGAATCACTCCCTCACCACTTATTTACAAATGTTCTGTGTCAACCTAAAGGGTGAGAACCGTGGTGGCAATCAGTAGTGGAACAATGATTGTAACAAAGTTGACAGTGCACAAAATCCTGTGTTGTTGTGGATGGGGTTGGGTGGAAAATTTCAAAAATTCCGCAATCTGAATTTAGTTATGCAAAATCGAATAATAATCCAAGTGAATCACAAGCCTAAGTTGATGTTGATGAAAATATGGATAGATATGCAACCAAAGCAGGGAAAACACTATGAATAAAATGATCTGCACAAACTGAATTCTGGCTAAAACTATGATAAGTTATCTGATCTTTCCCTCTTTTTTACTTTCTTTTTCTTTTCGTTTTTTTGCCTCACTTTTTTGCTGAATTTTCTCTCTTTTTTCAGCACGTATACTAATTGAAAAAAATCAGATCAATGGTCAGTTTGGAGAAGTTTAGGCTGTTATCACATATGCAGATATGGCTAGCAAATCAAAGAAAACAACAAGTATGAGAGTTGTGGGTTTTTTTGGAGTTTTTATAAACAGACTGCTTGATGCAGATATCACAAACAGTCGTTCTTGAAGAAAAACTAGTATATATGAGAAGGATATGCAGTGGTAGCAAAGGAAAGATAACTGGACAAATAGCAACTAGACAAAGATCCTTTGGATTAAAACTCAAAAATACAAACTAAAACAAGATGCAACAAAGGGCTAGGCAATATTTTCTATAGGATTTCTTGGACTGTAGGACAGAAAAATAAACTAAACTAATAGGGATAGAGTGATCCAACCATGGCAATGGAGGCTCTGATACCAAATGACGTGCATGCGCACATGAAGATGCACGCGGACACTTTCTATGGCCCAATCTTCACGGTGGATGATGATACTTGGCTAGCTTCATGACTATATTCTTCATTACTCTCAGGGTGACATGGTGGCTATATTTCCCCTAAAAATAGCTCCTCGCATGTAGTCCTTAGGTTCGTAGGGCTATAATGCGCTTATTTTGGCAAGCTTCGTCACCCCTTAATATCCAACTTCGTGGTAACGCTCACGCGACCTTTTGATGACCACAATGGTGCTAGAATGTCATAGCCTGAATTTTTAAAGAAAAGAAAATAATAATAACAAGCCAAAACAAAAAGGAAATAAAATTTTGAAGGAGAAAAGAAAGTTTTTCTTTAAAGAAAATTTGAGAAAAATTTTCTAAAATAAAATTTTTGCTAAGAAAATTTTGTTTAAAGCCTTTGAAAAAGTCTAGAATTTTCTGTAGTTAAAATCTATTTTTAGAATTTTAAAAAGGGTTTTCTAAAGAAAGAAAAAGAGAAAATATTTTTTAAAAAAAGAAACCCCCTTTGGCCTGGGCCGACCGTAGCCGGCCTAGCCTATCTCCCCTCTCCCGTGCTAGCCCGCTTTTCCCTCTCCTATCCCGGGCGCGCCGCAGGCCATCCACGTAGCTAGCCCTGTCCGCCCGCGGCCTTTCTCCTCACGCCCGACCACTGCCAGGCCGGTCTCGCCTATCGGGCCCATTTTCCTCCTCGCACCGCTCGCGTTGTGCCCTAGCGCCAACACGCCACCACCTCAATCTGTTGCCCTAAGCCTAATTCATCCTCGAATCAGAGCCGACCGCAACCCCGTCGCCCATATCCCCCAGAATCCGAGCCCCCGTTGAGCCTGCAACCACCCAAAACCAAACCCTTCTTCCTCCGGTGATCCCCTATTCTTGCACTACCATCCCCGAGCCGGACTCTTCTGCCTCCCTTATAAAGCCCGACCCCCGAGCTCCCCTCCGTCGCATCCACCGCCTCGCCAGAACCCTAGCCCCACCAAGCTTGCTCCCTGCATGTGCCCCTTCGTCCACCACGCCCGCAAGCCTCCGGCCACTCTTCACCACCGCACCGGTGACCATAGCCCCTCGCCGACCCCACCGTTGCCTTCGCCACTCACCGCCGGTCCGTGGCCGCCCCTCTGCACCGTTCGGTCATCGCCGGAAGGCCGTCGCTACCGTTTGCCCGAAGCTCCCACCACCGATTCCTCATCGCTGGCCTCCTCCCATCGCCGCCGCTCGCGGTAGAGCCCTCTGCTGAGTACACCATCGTCCCCTAGTGCCGTTGCCACCCTCACCGCCAGCCACCGGGCCATCTCTCACCAGTGACCATTGGTCCCCGAGCCGGCCATGCACGGCACTAGCGTGGCATGCCAACGTGGCTGCCTCGTGTGCACCGTGTCAGCGCCCCATCAGCTGCCTCCACCCGCGTGGCTGCCACGTGGGCACCACGTGGCATACCCAGTCCGACGTACCCACCCCTGCTGCGATGACACAATAAAAATTATTTTTCTTTAGGAAAATAATCCATTATTGTATCATAAATCCTTTTTATTTTCTGAAATTCCAAATTAATGCTGAAACCTTTAAAAATTCATAACTAATTCATTTTAACTCTGAATTCAACCATTCAAATTGCATAGTTTTCTATAAAATGAGCTCTACACATTAAAAATACTTTCACACATGTCATGATTGATCTATTATACTGTTCTTTATGTTTGTTTATTCCGTGTAGTCCCCGACGTTCTGGAAGAGCATGTTTTTGTCGAAGAAGCGCCAGTTTATCTACCAGAGCCACAAGGCAAGTCACATGAGTCCTCTTATTGATCATGATTGGACCCATGTTTCAAAGCTACATTTTCATTCAAAACGTGCATTTATTTTTGATGTCACCGGGAAGGGATTTACCTACTGTTTAATTGAGCCTTCTGTTGTTTTACTCTATTCCTTAAATGCCATGGTTCAATACTGACTAGTTAGGCCCCTACTATGATCTGACTAGATTGATTAGACCTGCTTGGCCCTGCTTAGAAACTAGAATCACTTCAAAATGCTCATTTATGTCATTTATTATGCTAATACTGGTTTAATGAACTTTTGATTAATGGTGAATGATTAATGGTTAATTCCACTTGTCGGGGGATGACACCGGGATACCTCCCGATCAACCTTGGGGCGGTCAAACAGAACAAGGGGTCAGGAGATAAGACATTAAAGACGACCTCGCAAGATGTTGGACCAGCAGTCGGAGGTGAAACAGTCAGCGAGATATAAAAGGAAGCTCGGATGAGCCTCGAGTTGAGGACTCGGGGAATACCCTGACTACGAGGACTCACGAAATACCCTGAATACGAGGACTCGAAAGGAGGAGGCGACAATAGGCCCACACACTTAATCGCTGACAATAACTCGAGGACGTAAATGCCTGATTTGAATGCTAGTAAAGGTAGCGAATAATGTCGTAGTTATTTGCCCACGATTTCTGGTAATTTACCTGCTGTAAAGATACTTAATTAGGGGAGTTAAAGCCTAAACGGAAACCCCCTGACCCCTGAGATATATAAAGGGGTCGGGAGTACCTCCCTCAGGATGGATTTTTAGACTCTCATTCAGCTTATGCACGTGAGAACCCTATAATCGCACTTGTCAGCGCATACTCCATCACACAAGATTAGGGTTATTATCTCTCGGGTGGCCCGAACCTGTCTAAATTCTCTCTGCCCCTTAGTTTTAGAGGCAACCATAGGATCGCGAATAAAGAAACTACCCTAAACCGAATCAAACTACCTCCGTGGGGTACCCCGTCGGAGGACTGCCGTTCCAAGTAATGACAGATGGCGTGCTAGGTTGGGGTGTTTCTGTGATTTTTCTCATTCGGATCTAATGGCCATCGTTTGTAACTTCAGCATCAAGGTCTCCGTCGGCTCCGTCATCACCTTCGGGAGCCTCACTTTCATTGGCGACACCATGCACCAACTCATCTTGTCTGAGTCTGCCACCAATTAGGCGAAGACACCGCGGACGCTAGCTAAGCGGTCGACTCCCTCCATCACTCAGGAGACGACTCGCCCTTACAACAGGGTGATCCCAACACCCGTATGCCTAACTCCGCCGAGCCCTCGCCGAACGATCTCCAACGACTCTCCCGTTGACTACGTCATCTTCTCCACCTCGAATGGGTGCATGGTCCAGCGACGCTAATTCATTGAGGTCGTCTCAATACGATCTAAGAAGAAAAGCACGCTGACTAGATCGCCGACTCCACCACCAAGCTCTATCATGATGATGACGGCCGCCGTTTCTGACGACAAGCCTACCACCAACGCTGCTGAGTCCAGCAGCCATAGCTGAGAGCATCGGCAACGGAATGCCGCTCGCTTTCTTCATCGGGGCAATGCCACCATGGCTAAACGCTCTCGGCAGAACAATCAAGAAGGTTTCACGGTGGATTTTGAGGTTCACACCGTATACCGTACGTCGACGGCGAACCTAGTCGCCATTGAGAGGGCACTTTCCGCCCTCCCTGAGAGTCCAGAGCTCTAGAGAACCCGGGAGATAACACAGGCTACCGCCTTCCAAATTGATGATTTGGCCTCGCCCGGCCACTCGCACTCCACCAACCGAAATGTCGCCTGACCATCTGGTCCCTCGCGGCGCTCCCAACGGACTAAGCATCATGGAAGCTCCTATTCGGGCGATTCTCGAGAAATTATCAACCAAGTACGGGACGCCCGCAGTATTATCTCTCGCCGCCATGGAGATCGCGAACGCGGTGAAATGCGTTGTCGAAAGCAATATGACCAGAGTCACGGCACCCCGGGAGCCGACCGGCATGATGATGTCAATTCTCGCCATAATGGGTTCTCGGCTTTCACGAAATAACTCCGTTAGGTTGTCTGGCCTAAGGGTTTTCGCCCGTTGGGCATTGAGCCCTATGACGGTAAGATCGACCCCTCACAGTGGCTCTGGCTATACTATACAGCCGTTCGAGTCACAAACAGGGATGAGCACATCATGGCGAACTATCTCCCTGTGATGCTCGCGCCGACCGCCATTAATTGATTGGCAAAACTCCCAGAAGGCTCCATCGACTCCTGGGATCAGTTATGCGATATGTTCATCGCCAACTACCAGGGAACCTGGCAAAGGCCGACCTCTCGGTATAACTTACGCCAAATATGATAAGGGAGTGACGAATCCCTTCGAAGCTATATCCGCTGATTTTCAGAGCAGAGGAACACTGTCGCCAGTATCTCCAACGACGACGTAATTCAGATTTTCCAAGAGGGATTGGGAGGGTCCATTCATCATCTCGGAGGTGACTCGGCCAGTCTCCTATCGGTTGATTCAGGAAGATGGACAGCACATCCCCAACTCCTAGAACATTGAGCACCTACGCTGATTTTACCCCTGATATTATAGGCTACGTACTTTTTATCTTGAGTTAATAATAATTCCATTTCTCCAATAATTTTATCGCACCCGAACCTGAGTTCTTGCCCCTTATTATCGCTTTACCCCAAAGTCTATGTACCGATCACCCTGAATCGGTACCCATTCCGCTCCACGGGGAGGTATCGTCGATATACTTAGTGAACGCTCGGGGGCTCGCCAAACTCGCCTCATGATCTTTTCCCCTTAACGTTTGTTGCCCGATCGCCTCTATGTTTTTTCTGAAGCCTTATGAAGTCAGTGGTTCAATATGCGTGTATGTGGCTAAGTTTCCCTATGTTGCGAACTAAGGCTATACCAAGCACTCGAGAATTCACATATTCAGCTGGTCGGGCATGTCACGCAGATAAAACTCCAAATAAAATTACGATTAAAATAAAATTATCATATCTACACCAAAGTTTTCTACATAACATACTATACTACTTGACCGGCTCTTTTGAGAATACTTGCAGGCCTTGGATAAGCACATCGGCTATCTCTTTCATCTCGGCATAGTATCTCTCCAGGTCGGCTTCCTCGACGGTCGATGGCCACCCCTCCCGAATGTGCTCGAGCCGAGTGTAGGGGTATAGCGCTAGGACAATTCTAAGCATGTGCGATGCCGCCATGTGCAGCCACCCTTGGACATGGCTCCGGAGGCGTGCGGGTGCCCCGCAGAGCCGCTCTAGGAATTTATTCTTCAGCAGGTCGATGCACGTTGGCTCGTCGTCCACCATCTTTAACAACACCTCGGCACCAGCCCGACAGTTGTCGAAGTCTGCCTGCACAATGGTCAAGCGAGCCTCCAAGTCGTTCAACTGGGCCTTAACGCATCGGTGCAGTTCTGTAGCACAATTAAAACGTCAGGATGAGTATTCGAATATTCAAGTCGAAGCACGTACTGGTCGGGCGTACTTTTATACTCACCAACCGTCTCAGCGTGTTTCTTCTTGGCCTCTTTGGCATCACTGACCACCTTGGCATTATTCTTCTTGGCCTCCTTGGTCTCGTCAAGTGCCGCCTCCGTCGTCTTCACCAACTGCTCGACGAGCGCAGTCACTGTCTCTAGCTGCGTCGCAAGAGATTGGCGGTCTATCAACCGAACCAATTAGAATGACTTCATGAATACAATGATAAGGCACAACAGGTACATGATCATTACTGAATTCCTGGACGTCTAGCAGAATGCGGAGTTCAGCGGCTTCTTTCTCCACCGCTTCTCGCCCAGCCTCGGCCTCGACCAGCTAGGCTTCCAACTATTAGACCTGGGCATTGCTCGTCCCCTAGCCCACTGCGGCGGATCAGCGCAAATTGTCCGCGTAGTCAGCTAGAAGCCCTAACATGCGCTGTGATAATACTCCATCAATTGCAATTAATCAACAAGTACAAGTATAACAAAGCAGAAGGACTCACGTCTGCCACCATCCCCAGCCTGATCATGAGCTGTCGGCACTCCTCCTCATCCCGCATGATGTCGTTCGAGCCGGGAGGAGGTACTGCATCTCCTGCTTCCACCAGCGTCTCCACCGGTCGGGGGACCACCGCTGCGTCCTCCTTCGCGAGCCTAGCAGTCGGCTGAGCTTCCGTGGGGAGAGTAACCTCCGTGGCAGGGGCAGATAGAGTGGTAGCTAGCCCCGATGAGCTTGCATCAGGGGTCGGGGTGACCGCCAACGTCCCTGCGTCGACGTCCATTAGCGCTGCCGTTGGCACCAATGACCCTGTGTTAGGGGTCGGCTCCACCACCATCGCCCCCTCGCTGACACCTCTCGAATCCACTACCGGCCCCAATGAGACCGCATCTAGGGTTGGCACGACCACCAGCGCCTCCGCGCCGACATCCCCCGAAGCAATTGCTGGCCCCGACGAGCCCACATCGAGGGTCGGCACGCTCGCCAATGCTAGAACCACCCCCGCGGTGGAGGCCTTGTCTACCTCGGGCTCCAAAGTCGGCTGCCTAATGAATGCACAAGTCAAGACACAAAATTCTATATTATCATATATGCTTTCAGGAACGAAGGAATTACCTGCTTGACTTCTAGAAGGCCACCTTCTTCAGTGGTCGGGACTTGCCTGATGGCTCCCTCGGTGGAGGCGACGGACGAGCCAGAGACGGAGAAGAGGATGAGGTCACCACCACCACCGCGGCATCGATGGGGCCTCCATCTAATGTCTCCGACTCGGCGCTAGCCTCACCCGGAAATGACGACGGCACCTTAGGATTTCCCTTTGATGCTAGCCTCATCCGTGGCCTCTTTGCCACTGGAGCGGCGAGAGCTTTCTCCTTCCTCTTCTGATCGATCGGGCCATCGACCCGATCAATGTCCTTTACGCTGATCGCCCGCGGCTGCTCCGACAATAGCGCAAGGGAGCAAAACGCGTCTCACCCCTACAATGTGTCACCACATGCTCGACACCTGGTAGGTGATCATGCAAAGTCAAAAAAAGAAACAATTACAAAACACAAAAAAGGCCGAGTGCGACGCCTTGCCTCCGGTCGGGAATTGGCAAGACGATAAGACTTCGGGGAGTCTTCGTTGCTGATCTCGGTCTTTGCCGTGAAGAACTCTCGCACCCGCTCCTCGGCTTCCTCCACAGACAGCGCTTCTGGAGATTCACTGGAGGGGTTGGCCTGACCCTTGTAATCGTACCCCGGCCGTGCCCGCCCCTTGCAGGGCTGCATGCGGTAGAGCATGAAGTTTAGGGCCACAACGACCCCCGTCAACCCTCACTTCCAAAGGTCGGCGATCTCCCAGACCAGCGCGTTGACCTGGTCCTGGTCATCTGAACCACAGTGGTTCGACCAGGTCCGCGCCAAGGTTAGGAGGCGGTCGAGCTCTAGAGAAAGGGCCAACTCGTGGTTCCTGACATAGAACCACTAGCCATGCCAGCCCTTGTTCGAGGTCGAGAGGGGGACAGAGATGTACTCGATGGCCTTCCCGTCATAGAGCTGAAGTCCGGCCCCCCGACCACCTTCTTGGAGTATGGCTTGAGATAGAAGAAACAGCAGAAGAGGTCGAGGTGGGGCTCGATGCCAAGATAGGCCTCGCAAAGATTAATGAAGATGGAGATGTGGAGAATGGAGTTTAGGTTAAGATTGACGAGAGAGATATCATAGTGGGGGAGAAGTTTGCAGAGGAAGGGATGCAACGGTAGCCTGAGCCCACGGAGGAAAAATGACTCGAACACCATCAGCTCTTCGGTGTTTGGAGTCGGGAATGATTCCCCCACCGTCGGACGCCAAAGAGATAGCGCTTGGGCCGGAAGAACGTCAGCCTTCTCCAGGAGCTTCAAGCATCGGCCGGTGGAGACGGACTTGTGGAATTCGGTGGAGTGGTCAACGGTGGTCTTGGAGGAAGCCATTGGAAGATGCGACGAAGGAGCGATGGGCTTGAAGGTGAACAAACAACGCGCCTTGCGGTAGCACACTACACAGTTGCAGCGGCGGCTGGGATGGCGAGGAGCCAGTGCAAGCTAGATTCGGGCGCAAGGAAGAAGAAGGCTTGGATGCAAATGAAAAGCGTGCGATAGTAGAAAGACGAAGGGGATGATTTATAGTAGGAGGAGGAGTTGCGGTTTATTTTCTTGGTTTCCTCGCAACCGTCTTGAAATGCGCTCCGAGTGGAAGGCCACGTCATCACCCGAATCGTTTGAACTTCCCCAAATGCCGCAACTAGCCGTTGAAGTTAAATCGGACGGCCAAAGAAGTAGGGATGCAAAAAGATGCCTCAGATCAATCACGTATCATCGCCTGCATACCACGCCCGATCGCCTGAACGCCTAGGAGCTTGGATTCTCCTAACTCGAATAATGCCTGATCGCCTAAACGCCTAGGGGCTCGTATTCCCCTAACTCCAACGACGCTCGGGGGCTCGGATTCCCCTCGCTCCAATAACGCCCGATCACCTGAATGCCCGGGAGCTCGGATTCCCCTAACTCCAATAACGCCCGATCGCTTGAACGCTCGGGGGCTCGGATTCTCCTAACTCCAGCGATGCCCGATCGCCTAGACGTCCGGGGGCTCAGATTCTCCTCGCTCCAATGATGCTCGATCACCTGAACGCCTGGGTGCTCGGAATCCCCTCGCTCCAATCATGCCCGATCGCCTGGTCGCTCGGAGGCCCGGACGTCCCTCGCTCCAACAATGCCCAATCGAATAATGACTTGTACAATTAAAATATGAAAGATATTGGAGCCTGAAGCCTGATCTTCTATCAAACTCCAGGCTCAGGGGCTACACCCGACAAGTGCACCTAACCGGTGCACCTACCGGATAAACGAAAGGAATTCATCAAGAAGCTCATCTTTTGTGCTCCTCATGGCCTCCTGACTCCACTTAGATGGCTGTCGCCCTTTGGCTGTAAAAAGCTCGGTGGCTCCTGTCAGGGGGATGACCCCGGGATACCTCCCGAGCGATCTTGGGACAATCGGACAGAACAAGGGGTCAGGAGACAAGACATTAAAGATGACCTCGCAAGAGGTTGGACCAGCAGTCGGAGGTGAAACAGTCAACGAGATGTAAAAGGAAGTTCAGATGACGCCTTGAGTTGAGGACACGAGAAATACCCCGAATACGAGTACTCAGGAAATACCCCAAATATGAGGACTCAGAAGGAGGAGGCAACAGAAGGCCCACACACTTAATCGCTGACAATAACTCGAGGACATAACTGCTAGATTTGAATACTAGTAAAGGTAGCGAATAATATTATGGTTATTAGCCCACGATTCCTAGTAATTTTCCTGCTATAAAGATACTTAATTGAGGGAGTTAAAGCCTAAACGGTAAACCCCTGACCCCTGAGATATATAAAGGGGTCAAGAGTACCTCCCTCAGGTCCGATTTTTAGACTCTCATTCAGCTTACGCGCGTGAAAACACTGTAATTGCACTCGTCAGCTTATACTCTACCACACAGGACTAGGGTTATTATCTCTCGGGAGGCCTGAACCTGTATAAATTCTCACTGTCACTTAGTTTTAGAGGCAACCATAGGATCGTGAACACAGAAACTACCCTAAACCGAATCAAACTACCTCCGTGGGGTACCCTGTCGGAGGACTGCCATTCCAAGTAATGATAGTTGGTGCGCTAGGTAGGGGTGTTTCTATGATTTTTCTCATTCGGATCCAATGGCCATCGTTTACAACTTTAGCATCAAGGTCTCTGTCAGCTCCGTCATCACCTTTGAGAGCTTACTTTTGTTGGTGATACCATACGCCAACTCGTCTTGTTTGAGTCCACCACCAGTCGGGCGAAGACGCCGTGGACGCTAGCTAAGCGGCTGACTCCCTCCATCACTCGGGGGGTGACTCACCCTTACAACCGGGTGATACCAACACCCGTACGCCCAACTCCGCCGAGCCCTCGCCGAACGATCTCCAATGACTCTCCAGCTGACTACATCATCTTCTCCACCTCGAATGGGCGCATGGTCTAGCGATGCCAATTCACTAAGGTCGTCTCGATACGATCCAAGAAGAAAAGTGCGCCAACCAGATCGCCGACTCTACCACCAAGCTCCATCATGATGATGACGGCCGCTGTTTCTGACGACGAGCCTACCACCAATGCTGCTGAGTCCAGTAGCCATCACCGAGATCGTCAGCAGCGGAATGCCGTCCACTTTATTCACCGGGGCAAGGCCACTGTGGCTGAAGGCTCTTGGCAGAACAATTAAGAAGGTTTCACGGTGGACTTTGAGGGTCACACCGTGTACCGTATGCCGATGGTGAACCTGGTCGCCATTGAGAGGGCACTTTCCGCCTTCCCCGAGACTCTAGAGCTCCATAGGGCCTAGGCAATGACACGGGCCACCGCTGCCCAAATTGATGATTTGGCCTCGCCACCACTAAAACTGTGATTAAGGTGGGTTGTGAGTATATGGTTTTGTTGGTCGTACACATGACACTTAAGGACCGGTTTATGAGCTACTGTTGCAATGCCTTACAGCACTTACCACAAGCTAGCATGGGTAATGGCATGATCTATAGCTTAGCTTAAGTGGAGCATCGAGACCGCCGGTAGCTTTGCACTCTTTGTAGTGACTGCTATGCAGATTAGAGCGCCATGTACGTCTTTCTTGGGTAGGGATAGAATGGTAGCCTAGGGTGCGAAACTTAGGAGATCTAGGTGAAAGGGTCGTATCACAGTTCTTTTCTGAGGTACTGTGGTGGTATCGAGGCGTATGGTGATATGTTGTAAGGCTGTGTCTTTTGGATAAAGTTGTGCACCTCTGAACGGAGTAAAACTATTCGAATAGCCATGCTCACGGTTACAGGCAAGCTGCGTGATGTTTTTCATGAATAGTCTTATGGTTACTTAATTAAATTGTTGTTTAATTTTGTTTAACCTGGTCAGCTCTGGTGTAGGAGTGGTTTGGCTGGTTTTGGGCCTGATGACCCTAGGTAGGGTTATTCAGTGAATGGTTAGTATTGCTTTAAGATGTTCAACTAATTAGAATCACTTTTCAATCTCTACAATTTCATTAAATATTGTTTTTAGGCAAAAGAATCATATTATGCCTTTCCTTTGTTGCCCCGATGCATTTTTCTACTTTGTCCTTGGGTGTCTTGTTAAGTATTCAAAATACTCACCCTTGCATTCCTCAACCAGAAGAGGAGTTTGTCAGTGAAGACGAAGGTAGAGCCTTTTGAGCTATCCCAGTCAAGTTGCCTGTGGTGTGGAGTCGTCGCTGCGTTATTAGAAGTCATTTATTTATTTTTAATGTTCTGAGGTTACAATCCGCCTCTGTAATAAAGTACTCTATTATGTCGTCGTGAACACGTTATGCTTTTGGTTTTCACTAAATTGTCTATTGTGTACCTCGGCTGATTTCTAGACGAGGGTTCTTGCTACACAATAAATCATCAGGAAATGGTTAGAATTTCTAGGCATGACATCGAAGCCATGTTCATGGGTTTTTCACGAGAGCGCCTGTTGGTAATAGCGCCTTGAAAGTGAAAATATCACATGTGCTTTAAAAAACCTCTGGAAATCAAAACATCGCCAGCATCACCTCGGTAGCCTCGTTTACCTACAATCCCACTTGTCAGCGAAGGGAGGTAGTTACTGTTGGTAACTATTCGTTAACGCTAGAGGTGGCTTGGTAGGCAAGTTTTGCCACCTATAAATAGCGGTCTTAACCTCTTAGCGCATTCCTTATGCGCTCTCGATTTCTATGTCTCTAGCCTCCAAAGCTCTCTCTCTTCTTCAGCTCCTCCTACGAGCAGTGCTGTAGCTTCAAAGGTTTAATCATATTGAGGAAGAGTGCTTCGGGAAGTCCTAGCCTTCGGGCACCAGGGGCCCAACAACATTCTCGATGCCTCATATCCAGGCCATAGCTATGGTAGCGATGATATTGAGGGGCACCAATGTTGCCCCTTCGATGGCGTAAGTCTTCAGACCCGCAACCTTTCACCTAGCATCTGAAAAGTACCAGGAGCAAATGGTGGCACTAGGCAAGTCTCTGTCTTCCTATGCGTCCGTGCAAAAGATCGTCTCTGGGAAGAAGATCATGCGGCCTATATTATTTTGACTAATAGGCAACGAAGTGATTCTAAAGCCAAGGGACGATGAGGCCATCGTCTTTGAAGCATACTTCGAGGCTAGACTCAGCTTGCCAGCTGTGAAGCTACTAGTGGAGGTGCTCTGACTTTACAATGTAGAGCTTCCTCAGTTTTCCCTAAATGTCGTCGCTCGCATGGCCATCTTCTAATGGGACATGCAAGAGGAATGTTGTGAAGGGCGGGCAGACCACTTCGCTGCCCTCCACAAATCTAGCAACCACCCGAAGTAGTAGGTTGAAGATGGCGTAAGGAAGGTGTTGAGCTTTGAAAGCATCAACTTTCAGCTTTGAGCCGAGCATCAGGATGACTTCCCTGTGAAGGTGTTAGGGAGCAGGTAGGCTATGCTAGCATAAAATAAAACTTTTCTATCTCGCTCAACACAGGAACAATGACAGTAATGGGATCATGGATCGTTACCTCTAGTCGTGAGACGCGCTAGGGCAGCAGAAGAAGAGTTAGAGAAGCGCGTCCTCGATCAACTCCACCCAGCTCCGTCCAATCGTTGGCGGCGAAGTCGATGTATCCCTACGATCTTCATGAGAAGATCAGCACCGCAGTAGCAGCGGTGCCTCCACGGTATCTACACGTATAGGGACAGGATCACCTCATATCGGTATGCTAGTACCACGTGGGAGATTAGGGGAGATGCAGCCATAACAGGTTAGGGTAGGGGCAAAAAGCAACAGCAGCCTTTTCGTCCTAGCCCCTCCTCTCCTTATATAGTGCCCTCTCATGGGCCTTTAATCAGTATTAAAGCACAACAGATCTAATCTGTTCATCTGGCCCAGAAGTTCTGGTCCAGGCCTGGAACTTCCGAAAATAACCTTCTGCACGAATTTATTTCTGTCCGGAACTTCCGGTCCAACCAGAACTTCAGGACCCGAAACTTCCAGTCCAACCGGAACTTCCGAAAATAACATTCTGTATCTAATTTATTTCGACCCGGAAGTTCTGGTTCCACCCGAAACTTCTGGTTCATCCAGAATTCACCTTTTAGACAGGCCCATAACTTCCAGTTCTTTCAGAAACCGAAACTGGGGCTGGCCTAGAACTTTTGGTTGCACCAGAACTTTCGGACGCTCCTGAACCCGGAACTTCCGGCCTCAAGCCAGAACTTTTGGTTTCCCCAGAATTCTCTTGGACATAGTTCCATCAATCTCCCACTTGCACAAGAGTCAATTCTTGTAAGCTTTAAATCCCATCCCCTTAAGCGTGTGACCCGATAGGTTCATATGCAAATGGCCGCTATCCAAAAACCCTTTCCGGATTGTAAATTAATAGCGGTACCTAGCAGCACATACTGACCCTCGAATGCATAAAAAAGATCATATCAACTAAACCTTGATATACTCACGCACCAATCCCTTTACCACACGACATCAATCAAGCTCAAGGCGAGATTCGTGCCACCCTTGTGATAGCCCAACACTTCACTCGATCAAGTTGTATATTAATCATGATTAACTCTTTAATCATAGTGGCATAGCAATGCACTTTTCCAACCCAACTATCTCGAGGGACCTAGAGACGTCTCTCTCGTTATTTAGGAGGGGTAAATTCCATCTTGATCGCTCACATCCCACGACATGTTTCATAACATACCCGAAAACAACCTATATAACTATCCAGTTACGGAATAGCGTTTGGAAGCCCCTAAGTGTATTACTACATATTCTGGAATCAATGACGATCTCAGGTCAAAGGATTCTGCAGGTACACCATTTGAGATGACAACTGATGGCACATCAAGAATAATAATCCCAGCAGTATCTTAAGGTCTGTCTATCCAACACCATGTTCTCTAACATGTGACCACATCACTGATTTGATATCTTCATATCTATGATCTGTGAAACATGATCATCAACCAGTCAGATATGCTAATCTATAAATCATCACTGTCCCACATGATGATATGAGATTAGGGATCGTTTAGAATAACATTATTATAAAACAAAGAGTTTCACAAATAAGTCACATACTTGCTGATCAATGTAAAAGATAATTATTTAAGGAACAAGATAACCAATTATGCAAAATACATCAGCATAGATAAGACTCCTTCTCTCACATACACTAGACTCTATCACGCGAGTATCTAATACTCATAGAGCTCAAGTGTGCCTCATGCTTGGGCTATGAGAGAGGCTTCGTCAACGGATCGACAATGTTCGAATCCGTGTGCACCTTGTATATCTTTACATCACCTCTATCTATAATCTCTCGGATGAGATGATAGCGCCGTAGTATGTGCTTAGACTTCCGGTGCGATCTAGGCTCCTTGGCTTGCGCAATGGCACCATTATTATCACAATAGAGGCCCACTGGACTGGACACACTAGGGACAATATCCATCTTAGAAACAAATTTTCTGATCCAAACAGCCTCCTTTGCAGCTTCAAAAGCTGCAATGTACTCGGCCTTCATTGTTGAATCTATAACCGTTTCTTGCTTAGAACTCTTCCAACTTACTGCGCCTCCATTAAGGCAAAACACAAATCCAGATTGCGATCTCGAATCATCCTTGTCGGTTTGGAAGCTAGCGTCGGTGTAACCATTTACAACGAGCTCCTCCACACCTCCGTAGACTAGGAACATATCCTTAGTTCTTCTCAAGTACTTGATGATACTCTTTTCTATCGTCTAGTGATGTTCACCCGGGTTTGATTGATATCTGCTCATAACACTTAGAGCATAGGAAACATCTAGGCGTGTACAAAGAATGGCATACATGATGGACCCAATTGCGGACGCATACGGGATCACACTCATCTTCTCTAGCTCATCAGGTGTCGAAGGACACTGACTCTTGCTGAGAGTAATACCATGTGACATTGGCAAGAAACATTTCTTGGATTCCTGCATATTGACCGTTTCAATATCTTGTTAATGTACGTGCTTTGGCTTAATCCAATTAGCCTTCTCGATCTATCTCTATAGATCTTTATGCCCAATATGTATGCTACCTTATAGATGTGAACATTTCCATCAACATCTATCTTTTTCTTAAAAATCCATTTACACTTGATAGTTTTAACACCATCAGGTGGATCGACCAAGTTCCAAACTTGATTCTCTCGCATGGATTCTAACTCGGATCTTATGGCTCCAAGCCATTTCTCAGAGTCTGGTCCGATCACCACTTCCGAGTAGGTCTTAGATTCATCATTGTCCAATAATAATATGTTATGCTGCCCCGTGGTTAGAAACACAAACTGCTCGGGTGCACGAGTAACCCTTTCCGACCGACGTGGGGCTGGTATCTTGACAACAGGTTCTACAACATCTTGCATATCGAGTTGTGGTTCAATAGGAGCTGAAACACTTTCGACTGGTTCCCGAACTTCTTCGAGTCGCACCATGCTCCCACTAACTCCTTTCGAGAGAAACTCTTTCTCAAGAAAGACACCATTCTGGGCGATAAACAGTTTGCCTTCTTCTCGGTTATAGAAGTAATATCATTTGGTTTTCCTAGGATACCTGTACAAAGAAGCATTTATCAGATTTAAAAGTGAGCTTATCGGAAGTCAAACGTTTTACATAGGCCTCACAATTCCGTATCTTTAGAAAAGACAAATCGGGACGCTTCCCAGTCCATATCTCATATGGTGTCCTCTCTATAGATTTAGATGAAACCTTTTTTAAGGTGAAAGCAGCAGTTTCTTGAGCGTATCCCTAAAAGAACAATGAAAGATCAGATTGACTCATTATTGATCGGACCATGTCTAACAAAGTTCGGTTCCTCCGCTCAGACACCCCATTCCATTGAGGCGTGCCCGGTGGAGTCAGCTATGGAATAATTACACATTGCTTTAGATGATCAATAAACTCATGGCTCAAATATTCACCTCCACGATCCGATCACAGAAATTTAATTGTCTTGCCTATATGATTTTGTACCTCATTCTGGAACTCCTTGAACTTTTCAAAGGATTCTGATTTATGCCTCATTAAGTAGATGTAACCAAATCTACTAAAGTCATTATTGGGGTAAATTACTTTACTCTAACAAGACTCTAATGACAGTGACTGTGAAGCCCCTTCTGGAGGTAAAGGTTAAGGTTCCGTGCAACTCTAAAAACGGAGCCCCTTCGGCTTGCTAAGAACGAAGCCTCTGAAATTGCCTGTCGCAAGGTTCCGAAACCACTCAGGGAGTTCTGCGAATCTCTAGGCATCGAATTGTGCTTCGCTGCTGTTAGGCACCCACAATCCAACGGAGCCGTCGAACGGGCCAATGGTAATATTTTGGCAGGTCTCAATCGCCAGATCGTTGGCCTCATAAAGGGACTATGGGTCGAGTAACTGCCAAAAATTTTATGGTCCATACGGACCACTCGGTCAAGGTCAACAGGCTTCGCTCCATTCAGACTGTTGTTCGGTGACGAAGCAATGACTCCGACGAAGCTCAAGGGGGGCTCGCTTCACACAATGCTGCCCGAATCTGGCAATGAGCATGAAGTTTCGCTTGATTTATCTGAAGAGACACGCCTCCGAGCCGTGGCGAACCTGATGAAGTATCAAGCAAAGATGAAGACGTGGTTTGATCCAAAGGTGAAGCCAAATCCCTTGTTGCCAGGGCACTTGGTGCTCCGGGCTATACTAGCTCCGGGCAAGTTGAGTAACAAGTGGGAAGGCCCATATATCGTACTTCGCTCTAACAGGCCAGGATCATTCAGGCTCAGCACTCTAGAGGGGGAAGAATTGAAACATAGTTGTCATGCAGAACACCTTCGGCGGTACTACGTCTGATTGTTCTTAATAATATACGAAGCTTCTTCAAATACACCTTCGATAAGGCCATTTCACATTTAGGTGCTCTGCACCTATCATATTCCGCTACCCGATGCCACTAGCTCGGCGCGAGACAAATTAAAGTCTAATACGCAAAAGTGTGCCTCGCACGCTGCCATGAAGCCGAAGCTCAATGTTTGCTCACGCCCCGAAGTATAGCTAACGGTACTGACTTTGGGTTCCATGCCAGACCCTAAAAAATTCGGTGCGATCCGCTCCACCATTACCGCTGCAAAGAGCCTCCGGGCCCGGAGCAGCATAAAATAATGGATTCCGAGTGCCGGGCACTCGAAGCGTCCAGCACGGTCCAAAGTGACCCTATATTCGAAGTCTACATTTCGAAGCATACCCTCTCGCATTCATAGCGTTACTAATCGTGGTAATACGCGCAACGGCTCCACAGGGGTCCTCGAAGCCGCTCCGCGCAAGGGGGGGCTGGCACCTATACACGCGTCAGAATATGCTTCGGCATAGTTTTATCACAACAAGATCAAACGAACTACACGTATTTGTACGAGGTACGTCAAACAAGCGTAGATGCGAAGTTCGAACAATAACAAATTTATTAAATGTCGAATTCATAAATACAGCTGCGAGGTACATCAATACACTTCGGCTACTAGTTTCACGAAAAAGCACTGTCAAAACCTAATAGCCAGCGGGCCCGCGTCGCTGAAAAAGTTGACCCCCGCTTCTTGCTAGGTTTCTTGCGGCGATGTCCACGGTGACTTGACGAACCCTCGTCAGACCGAGACCGTACACGCTTCTCTGCTTTGTTAGCCCTTCGCTCCTCTTGCAAGTCTACCCAAGTCCGAGTAGCTGGTACCTCCGCATCAAATGCTGAGAAGTCCAGGGCTTCATCATTGTTCGAAGGCTGAGCCCTCCCAGCTGCAGGGACTACTTCGAAAATACTTAGGCTTGGAGACGAAGAAGATCTGCGAGGGGGCTCGGCCTTAATGGAGGCTAGTAGCTCGTGGGCGACCTCGGGAACTACTTCATCGGTGGGACCTCGAGGCATCTTGAATCAAGGGTGGCCCCCGGATCTAGATACTTCGTACACTACCCATTGCTGACGAAGTGCCTCCGAAGCTTCGAGCACTTCGATATCAATTTCAGCATGCATGTCTGGAGCCCGAATTCAAAATACCCCCATATTTCATTATGAACATTTCATACGAAGTTACATTACAAATGCTAAGTATTACAGGGGGAGTGGGCCTAAAATCTACACCTTTGGAGGAGGGTTCGTGCCAGCAGGAGAAGTGTGCGTCCCCGCATGTCGACGCCAAAGGGCCTACTGAAGCTCGAGGGTTGCCTCCCGCGCCTGGACCTTCCAGGGCTCCTGAAGCGGGCGCCACGCCACAGTGACCTCCGGGGCCAGCTCCACCAAGCGAGGGCCCCCGAATTCCACCTGGTTGCCGGAGGTCGCCGTGGCAAGGTGTTGGCATCCAGCCTCATGAAGGAGCCGGAGGACCCCCTGGCCTGCGACTCTGCCCGCCGTCTGGGTGAAGCCCACCAAGGCGTCCTCCGTCACACGGGCGGCGGTGCAGAGGAATCCGAGGCGCTGGCGCACAGCGTCCTTGGCATTGAAGGTGGGAGTCCGGCAATCAGTCCCTACGCGCTCCAAAACGCCCAAGATCATAGTGATGGTCCGATCCACCTCTTTGGTAGCTTCGGCCCTCTCCTTCTCTCGGGACAAGTTGGTGGCGCAGAGCTGCTCGGCTTCGGCCCCCTTCGCCTCCAAGGCTAAGTTACTAGCATGAAGCCGCTCAATTTCAGCCTCGAGCGACTTGTTGGCCTAGCAGAGTGCCTCGACCTCCGAGGCCACTACGGCATGGGCCTCACGTTCCCACTGGACCTCAGCCCGGATCTCTTCTGCCGCCACCTCCACCTGCTGATGGCGTTGGGTGGCCTCCGAGGCTTGCCGGCGGTAATCACGGATGTCCCTCGCCACAAGGTCCTCTTGACGGTCGACAGCGAGGGCGGCCCCGTGGATCAAGGCGAAGGCCTGAGGTACAAGGAAGTAAGTAAGGCTGAGAAAGGCTCAAGTGTTTAAACGGCCCCCTTTTTTCATCTCCGTTACCTAAAGCAAGGCCTCTTCGGCGACTGTGATAAGGTCGGCATGACGATAGCGGGCCATCTCCACTATCAAGTCACTGCTGGCAAGGCCTTCGCTTCCCCGCAAGAATTGGGACACCATGTTCCCATCTGGTGCCCTTGGGGAGACAAAGGGTCGCAGCAGGGGGACCCTGTCCAATGCCCCCTCCGGAGGTGGGCTCCGCCCCGCGGCTCCGTCACCAGCGGGCGAAGGGGACGGCGGAATGACTTCATCGCCAGCACCATCACCACCTTTATCTTCATCGCCTCCATCTACGGAGCAGGCCTCTCGGGACCCCTCGTCGCCTCCTTCGCTGCTGCTGCAGCTGCTGGACAACTCCGCTTTGTTGACGACCTCGACGACGATGTCGTCCGGGCGGTTGTCGAGGGCTCCTCCGTCAACCACTGCAACCTCTGCAAAAAAGAAAAAGAATCTAAGTTAGGAGCTAGGCCCTCTTCACAAAGAAAAAATATATACGAAGATGTTTAAACTACCTTCGCCTTCTACGATTGGAGAGAGGTTGGGCAGGCCTGGAGGAGCGAATAGGTTGCCCCAATCGATGTCTTCGAGGGCCTCCGCCCCTTGATCCACTGCTGCCGCTGTGGGGACGGCTTCGGCCCCATCTTCGGGGGTGGGGCTTCGTGGCGGCGGAGAAGTGACCTCCAAGGCCACTATAGCCAACGCCTCCGGCTGGGGATCCGATGGGCCTCCGGAGCCAGACGGGCCCCGTGGGCGCCGCGGTGATGAACCCTGTGGCTCATCATCTTTGTCGGCCCTCTTCCTTTTCCCTTCCGAAGGGTTGGGGTCTGGGAGGTCCGAGAGAGTCAGAGCCTCCACGCCTAGCCGAGCCCATACTCGGCTGTACCTTTCCTAGGTTCTGACCAGGGCGAGGCACCGGCTCCGTTCATCTACGGTGGGGGCTCCGACGATGCGCTCCGCTGCCCTGACTGCCTCCTCCAGATTCAGCATCTCCCGTTGGTCTGCAATGCAGTAGAACCCAGCTATTAGGACTGCGAAGTAAACATTCTAACCCATGAGCTTCGGTTCGGTGCCTTACCAAGGAAATCCGAAGGGATCTCCTTTAGGTCTCCGGATGCGGAGTCCTAGAAAAGGCCCTTCGGCCATGCTCGCCCGAGGAGGCTGATCTGGAGGGTAATGAACTCCTCCGCCAAGTCCCTCATGCTCATTGTCCGTGCCACCCTCTTCAGCAGTTCGATCTAGGAGTTGATGGTGGCGGAGTCCGCTGATATTTAGGCTTGGCGGCGGTACGAGACAAGGGCGTTGGTGTTCCGAAGGGGAGAGTCCGCTCCAACGGTGATGTAAAACCAATGTTGGTCCCATCACGAGTACCAACGGTCGTTCGAAGCCCTCGCCGAGAAGGAGTCATTGAACCCTCTGTGGAGCTGGAAGTTAATGATGCCGAAGGCCAGCGCCCTGCCGACCCCATCTTCGCAAGAGCGCTTCTTCAGCTGGCAGTTGGCATCATGAAGGGCCGCGAAGACGTCCGCACGGCCCTCGCACCCCTCCGCCCTCATGGCCCACTCAAAGATGGCCAATCACGCTACTGCATTCAGAGATAGCTAGAGGAGCTCCAAGTTGTACATACGCAGTACCTCCTCCAGTAGCGGCTCCACGGGGATCCCAAGCCTGGCCTCGAAAAAGGCTTCAAAGATGACCGCTTCGTCGGCTCGAGGGGCGGGGATGACGTCGTTCTTCCCGATGCGGAGTTTAACCTTCTTCTGAACTTTTCCCGCGCAGGCTCCCTTAGCGGAGCCCATGGAGGACCTTGTCTTCTTCAACTCCAGCATCTGCTCGAATTTCTCCAACGGAGGCCGAAGGTCGAACGCCCTGTAACGCTTCACCGCCATCTTCGCCGTTGCTGCCGCCGCTACCGCCGCCTGGACCTACACGGAGCCAGAGCCTCCGCCCAAAGGACGGCTCTTCGCCACCGAAGCCTTCTTCGGCATCCTGCTAAGGTGGGTTGGAGGCTGGATGGAGAGGATTGCGGAGGCTAGAGGAGCTAGGGGCTCTGGAGAAGGATGCTGAGGGCTCCAAAGACGAGAGCTAGGGGCTCAGAATTGAGAGGAAGCGAGAGCTAAAAATGCTGGGAGACGTAATGAGCCCTAGGGGCGCAAGGAGGCTTATATAGGCAGTAAAAGGGCGTAGCGCTCCCCCCGAAGCCATTTTTTAGCACCTCACGCGCCCCTTCCAGAGTCTATGATAGGTGGGGCCAAGGTAAAATAGGGCGTCGCGCCCCTACGTGGCGGCGGTTCAGTTTCTGACCGTTGGCCGCGCCAGGTGTCGTTTGGATTTTCGAGGATGTCTTGTCAGCCCCTGCTGCGCATTTAATGATCGTAGTGGGTTCATTTTTTACAATGACCTTCGATGCTCTAGGCTCCAAATAAGGTGCGCAGGACTGCCATGTGTCGGGTGTGCACTTTACCTCTTCGGCAGAAGGGCTACGTGCGAGGGGCTACTGTTGGGGTAAATTACTTTACTCTAACAAGGCTCCAATAACAGTGACTGCGAAGCCCCTTCCGGAGGTAAAGGTTAAGGTTCCATGCAACTCTAAAAACGGAGCCCCCTTCGGCTTGCTAAGAACGAAGCCTCTGAAACCGCCTGTCGCAAGGCTCCGAAACCGTGGTATTTCTGTCCCCTCCGACAAGACCTAAAGCCGGGTTCGTTCACGCGGAGGGTTACTAAACTACCCCTATGTAAGACCACTGTTCACACTGTAATAATCGATTGTAGGTAGGGGGTAACTTCGTATTACCCCATGACAATTGCGCCTATAAATACCCCTCCCCTTGCAGGGTAGGAGGGGATCGAGGGTACGAAGGATAAACCAAAGCTACTTCTGCTCGAAGGTTATTATCCTCTCGGAGGACTAGAGCATTGTTCGAACCCTAATATACACTTCGAACCCTTCGAAGGTTCTTAAATATTTAAACCTGTTGCGTAGTTCTGAATTACGCTAACAGTCATCGGTAAAAGTAATGAAGTACTGAAAACCATCTCTGGCTATAGAACTCATTGGTCCACATACATCTGTATGTACAAGGGCCAACAATTTATTTGCCCTCTCACTTTGACCAGTGAAAGACGTCTTAGTCATTTTGCCAAGTAAACACGACTCACATGTGTCAAATGATTCGAAATTAAATGACTCTAGAAGACCATCTTTATGGAGCTTCTGCATGCGCTTCTCATTTATATGACCTAAACGACAATGCCAAACAAAAGTGAGATTCAAATCATTAAGCCGAGGATTCTTCGTATTCATGTTATAAACATGTGTATCCTCAAAATTCAGAATATATAATCCATTCATCAATAGATAAGTACCATAGAGCATACCATTCAAAAATATCGAACAACACTTATTCTTTATTATGAATTCATAACCATCTTCCTCTAAACATGAAGAAGAGATAATGTTTCTGCCCAAGGCAGGAATGTAATAACAATTATTCAATTCCAAAACTAATCCTGAGGGTAGCGACAAAGAATAAACACCGACGGCCAATGCAGCAACTCTTGCACCATTGCCGACGCGCACATCTAATTCACCTCTTGCACACTTCCTTGTTCTATTCAGTCCCTGCAATGATTTACAAGTGTGAATCATTGATCCGGTATCAAATACCCATGAATCACTTGGACGAGTAGCAAGATTAGTTTCAGTAACATTTATACCTGAAGTGGAAGTCTTACTTCCCTTCTTCTTGAGTTCTTCCAAGTACAACTTATAGTTCCTCCGTCAATGACCAATCTTATGGCGGTGGTGACATGTGTCAGAAGTAGAAGGGCCAACCATGGACTTTCCAGCAGGTTTAGGCTTAGAGCTCAATATCTCATCTGAAGCTTTAGCCTTGCCCTTGCGTTTTCTCTTCTTGCTATCATTCTGAACCATCATCACATGACTAGAGCTTTTCTTAATGCTTTCCTCAGCAGTCTTTAGCATCCCATGTAATTCAGCCATGCTTTTCATATGAAAGTTTAAGATGAACGGCTCGAAGCTCGCAAGGAGCGACTGGAGAATCACATCCGTAGCCAACTTTTGGCCAAGGGGAAAACAAAGTTTTTCCACGCTCTCAATGTAACCAATCATCTTGATCACACGAGGACTGACTGGACTACCTTCTGTCAACCTACACGCAAATAAGGACTTTGAGGTGTTGTACCTCTCGGTCCGAGCTTGGTTCTCAAACATGCCTTTGAGTCCCACGATCATATTGTAAGTATCTATGTTCTCATATTGCTTCTGAAGCTCAGATGACATACAGGCAAGCATGAGACAATTAATATCAATTAAATCGTTGGCGTGCTTCTCATAAGCCCTTCAATCCGCGGCAGATGCATTATTAGCTGGTTTATCAGGATGGGGCTCCTCTAGAATATATTCATTTTTCTCTTGTTTGAGAACAATTCTCAAGTTTCTATGCCAATCAATAAAGTTTGTTCTAGAAAGCTTTTTCTTTTCAGGAATTGATCGTAAATTAAAACTGGAAGTGTTACTAGCAGTAGGTGCCATGATCTATAATAAAAATACAAGTTTTAGCACTATGCTATGTGAATCTTCTATCAAATAAAATATGCTCCACTACATGATATATAATCATTTTTCCTCTTACGACATGTAGTGAGACAAGATCCATATTCAACTAACTTCTAGTGAGCTTCGGCATCATTGCTAGAAAAATAGTGACATAGGTAAGCAACCACTTGCTAATCACATCCCTATGTGACTCTTATTCGTTGGGGTGGCATCCAATGCCTCGACGCCCAACTCCCTGCCCCAAAGCTGAAAACTACTTTGATAGCTTTGTTAAGCAAACCAATACTATGCTTGTGGATGTCCGATATCCACCCTAACTGGTTAAGATAAAGATGGCACTCTGCTTTAGCAGACCAACCATACAATGATCAAAAACCTTTGTAGGTGCAGCTATTGGAAAGGATATCAATTACTCTTAATTTTCTGAGGGAAACTATTCTAACATGGTAACGATGTCTACCGCATACAAAACATGAAAGAATAGTATGACAGGAATATAAGTAAACATCACAGGCAATTATATTAACTATGACATAGTATGGCCCTTCTCACATGGTGATCTCCATCTCCACGGTTCCTGTCCTTCGGGTTATCACGCTTTAAGCCTCCATGATCTTGTATAAGTCTATTACATCTAATAGCACTATACAATTTACATGAGAAAAAGCATCACATGTCAACATGTAAGTCGTACAACAATAGAACAGCCTTGCGCTGTAATTAACCATGACACGCAGGCTATGAAAATTACATGCGGGTATCATATACATCACAAGGCCATACCAGTCACAATATTCTCTGCAAAAACGAGTTAAGCGTCAAATCTATGCGTGTCTAAAAGTAGATCAGGAACTTCCAGCTCAAGGCCCGGACCTTTCAAAATCACCCTTCTATATCGAATTTATTTTGGCCCGAAACTTCTGGCTCAAGGCCCGAAACTTCCAAAAATAACCTTCTGTACGGAATTTATTTCTGCTCAGAACTTCCGGTCCAACTGGAACTTCCAAACCCGGAACTTCCGGTCCAACCGGAACTTCCGAAAATGGCATTCTGTACAGGGATTATTTTAGCTCAAAAGTTCCGGCTGGAGCTCGGAACTTCCAAAAATCCAACGCAAGAACAATAGATCTAATCTATTTCCACCACATATCACCTATATGTGTATGATCCAGATCGAACACTATGCACGTAGGCTCTGATACCACTGTTGGGGAGCGGGCAGGCTACGCTAGCTTAAAATAAAACTTTTCTACCTCGCTCAACCCAGGAACCATGCGAGTAATGGGATCATGTGTAGGACCAAAAAGGCGACCAGAGGGGGGGTGAATGGGCGCAAATTAAAAACGCAGTGGAAGATACAAATACCCCAAAACTTCAACCAATGAGAATATCAGCCTTGCAAGTGACTCAAGAAAGCTCAGCACAAGATTGTGCGATAAAGATCACACCAGGCAAGCTGATATCTCAAAACCTCCTCAAAAGCACTCTTCAAGAATAACAACAAGTATTCAAC
>KE371518.1:416708-432695 GCA_000418225.1 Zizania latifolia | reverse complement strand
ACGGTTTTGAGCCGAAGCCGTCAAAGCGTCCGTCGCCTCCGCACTGCGCACCCGGATTGGACCCGTTCCGACCCCGCGGCTCTTCAGCCCGGCGGTCGGTCGTCCGTGTACCTGAGTTGCACCGGTCGACACCACGACAGATCCCATTTCCCTCGCCGCTTCAGCTCCACGCACCCGGATTGGACCGGTACGCCTTCGCGACCCCTCTATCCGACCGACGTCCGTCCGTGTACCTGAGTCACGTGCGAACTCCATCACGATCGAGTCTCTTCATCTCTTTCTCCTTCATCCTCATCGTCCAATCTTCATCACCCGGTTGACAAGCACTCATCACCTCATGGTTCATACCATGACTCCTCATCATGGATTGTTACCTCTAGTCGTGAGACGTGCTAGGGCAGCGGAAGAAGAGTTAGAGAAGCGTGTCATCGATCAACTCTGCCTAGCTCCGTCCAATTGTTGGGGGCAAAGTCGATGTATCCTTGCGATCTTCACGAGAAGATCAGCACCACAGTAGCAACGGTGCCTCCACGGTATCCACACGTATAGGGATAGGATCACCTCACGCCGGTATGCTAGTACCACACGGGAGATTAGGAGAGATGCGGCCACAGCAGGAAAGGCCAGGGGAGAGGTGACGGCTAGGGTTAGGGTAGGGGCGAAAAGCAACAGCAGCTTTTTCGTCATAGTCCCTCCTCTCCTTATATAGTGCCCTCTCATGGGCCTTTAATCAGTATTAAAACCCAACAGATCTAATCTATTCGTTTGGCCCGGAAGTTCTAGTCCAGGCCCAGAACTTCCGAAAATAACCTTCTGCAAGAATTTATTTCTGTCTGAAACTTTCGGTCTAACCAGAACTTCCGAAAATAACATTCTGTATCGAATTTATTTTGACTCCCAGAACTTCTGGTTTGTCCAGAATTCACCTTTCAAGTAGGCCTGAAACTTTTGGTTCCTCCAGAAACCGAAACTGGGGCTGGTCCGTAACTTCCGGTCGCACCAGAACTTTCGGGCGCTCTAGAACCCGGAACTTCCGGCCTCAAGCCAGAACTTCTGGTTCCCCTAGAATTCTCTTGGGCATATTTCCATCAGAAGGCGTCCAATAAGCAATGGTACACCAACTGGCTTCAGAGGTGGTTTTATGACACCGTCGGAGCCCAGTCCCCCCTTGATCAATGAATAGGTCAATCTTGTATAGCCGTAAGCCGGTAGTAATGATAATGGCCTAGAAGATGAGCATGTGGGATCTGGCAGATGAATTCATAATGCTCTGAATCGCCCCCTAAAAGATCAATGGACAGTACTAGACTTTCTAGCTTTGGAGGATGGGAATCCTAGGAAGTTGGCCCTGGGACCTACCTTGATCGTAAGCCCTTAACTTTTGCTCATATCTCTAATGGCCCCTCCAAGAATCTAACCATGTCCCCCTCTTGTTTAAAAAGAAGTGGTGGCAAGGAACCCCCTAGAACGAGCGGTGAAGTCATCCGGCCCCCTACTTCAGATGAAAAGGACGAATGGATTGCACTAACGGGCTCTTGGGGGAGATACAACAGGGTATGCTTAGCCTCAAAGTTTGACTGCCCAAATTTCGTAGACCCAAAGCTGACTCGGGGGGCTCTAAAGAGGAAGCATGATGATAGGGACCCATCATTGCAGCCCATTGGCCTTGCTCTTCTTCGTGTCGATGAAGAAGCCCTCCTCCATCAATTGCGCCTGATGCAACGGTCGGGGCCAAACGACCTTAGAGGGACTCTCCTCCTAGGGTGTCTCCTCCGAGGGCCTCAAAGATGACTGCGGGGCAGTCCCTCTAGGACCTTTGGAGAATGTGTCGTCGACCTCCTTGATGGCTTCAGAGTATTCGGAGGCTAGCTTCAAGGCAGGGTTGTCTTCACCTACCTTTCTGACACCAGGGCCCATCGAAGGTATTATCACTCCTATTTTCTTGCTCCTCTTTTATTTTTTAAAGACATAATCCTCATGTTGTTCAGCAGCCCTTGTCACCGAGGAACCCAATGACTCTGAAGAACTCTATGCTGACGATGAAGATGATGATGGTGGAGTGGCTCTAGCGGTAACAAATGAATCATGGGAACCCCAAAACGAGGACCCTTCCATCCTAGTTTTGCCAACTAGGGTGAAGGGTGAAGCTCCTCTGGCTGACGTGGGTAAGGCCTTAGGGATGGGAATCTCTGAGGAGACCAAGGCATTGGCTGAGGCTTTGACAACATTTTGTTGGAGCGGTTTGGTGGCAACCGTGGCTTGGCACTCAGCCTACATTGCAACCGAAGCCATTGAAGAAGCATTGATCCAAGTATTTTGCGTCTCTTGGTTCGCTCTTTTTATTGCTAGTGGTCTTGTAGCTCATGTTCACTTCGTTGTGGCTTCTGATTCTTGCACGAGGAGCGACATACTCCTATTGCAGCACGGAGTCTGCTCATGAGGAGGAAGTCAAGGGCATTCGGCGCCAACTGTCAGAGGTCTCCAAGGAGAAGGAGGAAGTCAAAGCCATGGACCGGGAAGCTTCAGAGAAGGCCCAATCGATCGAGGAGTCTCAAGCTTCTTCGGAGGCGAGGGTGGCCATCCTAGAGTCATGGCTCCAGGAGAACGAGGAAAACCTTCACCGAGAACTTGCTGTGAAGGCAGCCTTGGAGAATGAGGTGGAGGAGCTTCAGGCCTAGAAGGTTGCTCTTGAAGCTTCAGAGGATGTGAGGGCGGTAGAGCGTGAAGCTAAGGTGAAGATGGTGGACGAAGCCATGGGCATATACAGCGAGATGTTGCAACATCTAGGGACTACATGTCCCCCCATGCCTTTGAGCTCTACCACCCTGACGTGTCAGCTTTGGTGGCTTCAATCTACTGCCAAGGTGGGAGGGTCCATGGCGACAACCTTAGGGAAATATCCGGTAGGGTGGCTGCCTAAGGCGTTCTCCGGTTGCGCAAGAAGATGGGTGCGACCATCTTCGAGTAGCGACCGAGGCATCTACCATGGACATCAGTGAAGCTGGTTTGCTAAAGCTATCGCTAGAAGTAGCCACAGCCTAGGCCACCCTCTGTCCCGGTTGGAAGGACCAAGGGAAGCAGGCGGTTTTGGCCATGATGGCTGAAGGGCGATGCCTCCGAGATCACCAACACCATCCTTGCACCCAAGCCTCCGAGGCACCCCACTGGGTCCACCACCATAGCAGCCACAGCCCTAGCCATAGCATTAGCCCTGAGCACCACCTCGGCATCATCGAGCGATGATGGCCCGGTCCGCGAGAGCAAGCTACTAATGAATCACATGCGCCGGTGTGGGCAGCTCAGTAGGAAGCTCTTCATATTTGAACCGTGCATCGCCACCTCCTCCTAAGCCAAATGATTGACCACCGTTGCCTCTGGTCATCGTCCCACCACTCACGTGTGTTGTGTTTCTTCGTAGCTATCATAATGTAAATGTTAGTAATATTATGTGCTGAAGCATGTAACTAACATTACATTTCACCTGTTTAACATAAATATTTAAATACATATTAAATAATGTTTTACTTCATATATTAGTAGTGTTTTTCCAAAAAACTGTAACTCATGTTTCAGTTAGAAACACAAATTGTTTCAACCGGTTACATATAATATTTCAACTAGCTATGAACAATGTTTTCACCTAATTACATACCTTGTTTCAACTAGTAACTCATAATGTTTCAGCCCTATTGGTTGATCAGTTGGATCGGACGGCCAACGTATGGAAAGAAAATCGGACGGCTGCGCACAGAGTCTGACTTATTGTGTTGTCTAGGACGTCTTTGGCCGTAGTCGTGTCTAATAAAATGACATCTAATCGAATCAAGTTTGTAGTGAATCTCCTACAGGATAAAAAACATACCCATTGCAGATAAAGTGACTGCTGACAAACAAGAACTGTTAAGAATGGTTCTATCTCCATAAGATAAATTTCCAATCTTCTAGGTGCTAGTCTCTTCTCTATCTTCTGAGGTTAGAAAAGTCCAATTACTTGGTCAAAATCTTATCGGGGTAATTGACAAACTTAGGTATTTCATAGGAAAGTCCTAGGGGACAATTGAGGAGATTTGCAATTCTAATTTTCACCCATTGTCGAAACCTCACTTTTGTGAAAATTAATTTCCGTCCTATACATTTGTCAAGACCAATTGTCAAAACATCACTTCCTCATTGGTGTTAAAAATGATTATCATCGACATACTGTAAATGAATTAACCCTCCTCCTTAATAAGGTTTAGGACTTCTAAAAATCATTTTCAAATTTTGACATGTGCTGATTAGAAACAACCTTTATGGCATACATATGTGCACGTAGGAGTGGACATAATTAATTGAGACTGAAAAATTGAACCAAAAAGACCAAGATCGAGATCGAGAAATTTGGTCATCAAATCGGGTTACAATTTTAGATTCTCGAATTTTATTCGGTTAATCCAGTCATTAGTTTGGGTTAACCAAATTGGCGTGCCCTATCATGACTATAATTTTATTGTCTCGTATCCTCGCCATGCATGGCTCCGCTGGCGCCAGTGATGAGACCGACCACACGACGGTGGATTTGGTGTTGGCGATGATGAGCGTGTAGCCACGAGACATGAATAGCATGGCACCAGTGTTGTCCATGATGGGGCATCGGGGCCTAGCATGAGGTCGGCACGGTTGGTGACCTAGATGACGGTGTAGACGGAAACCCGTGCGTACCACACCCCAACATAGCTATTGTTGGAGCTTGGTGGAGTGAAGAAGCTCAGAGAGAAGCCATCTTCATTGGTCGAGACATGTCGCCCCTAAGCCGATACGAGTAGCAGTAGCATGAGCCCGAAGCCTTGCTGGTCATGACCGAAGATTATACCAAAATTTCATGGTGACCAAAAATTTGGGTACAAATTCAAGTAGAAAACTAAGTTAATAGAAATTTTCTCTGGACCGAAATAACCAAACCGAATTTTCGATTATAACTGTATGCCGACCACTATGTACTCGTATTAAAAGCATCACATCAGTATACATATATAGTACACAACTCATCCCTAGGGTTTACAAAATCAGCTAGTGCTTGTTACCATATATATTTGTACTTGTATTGAAACACCACATCTGTATACATGTATATACACCACTAGTCTAATTTTTACTATTGTTAGTTTGGTTTAATGAAAATTGTATCGATAACCGCTTACGCGAGACGATGAAAACTGCGTTAGTAATCGATTAGTGCAGTTTTAATTCCCACGGCTGACGAGACAACGAAAGCATAATACTAATTAGTTAGCATAGTTTTAACCACTATTTTGTCACTGTCTGATTTTTGCGGCATGGAAAAAACCGTGGTAGTAGGGGTGGCAACGGGTCTAAAACCCGCGGGTTTGATGAAAACCCGCCTTCGAAGCAAACCCGTGAAACCCATGCAAACCCGAACCCGTGAAACCCGTGGGTTCAAAACTAAACCCGAACCCGAACCCGTCGGGTACCCGAAACCCGACGGGTAACTCGCGGGTTCAGTTTATACTCTATATGAATTACATTACAACATAAATATAATTAAAAATCCACAACAGACATGACATTATCACATTATCGGTACATAGTTTGAAATAAAAAAATCACTCAGCATAACTCAACATAACATTATCACGAGAAAGGAATGGAAAATGGGCTAGACACTGTGTAATTTTAAATAATCGGGTAAACCCACGAATACCCGTGGGTTTAAATCTAAACCCGTACCCAACCAAAAAATAAACGGATACCCGAACCCGCGAACCCACAGACACAAAATAAAACTTAAACCCGTATCCGTCGGATCAGGAACCCGCGGATACCCACACCTGTGGGTAAAACTGCCATCCCTACGTGTAGTAACCGGTTAGGGCGGTTTTGGCAACCGTGCTCGTCGACACTCCTTCCCGTTTCCCCGGGAGGCGGAGGCTCGAGAAGGAGAGAGACCAGGGAAGCCGTCCCCATCCCCTGTTCCCCCGCGCCGCGGCCACCCATGAGGCTGCACGCGCTCCTCCTCCTCTGGATCTCCGCCGCCGCGGCCGCGTCCAGACCGCCGCTCGACACCCTCGGCATCCCCCCGCAAGGTTCCCCGGATCTGCCCCCGCTCTGCTCCTTTCTCTCTCTGTGTGTTCGCTAGGTAGATGCGGGTTGTTGATTGGCGCTGCTACGTGCAGATGAGGCATACTTCAGGGGCGGCGTGATCAGGTGCAGGGACGGATCGGGCAAGTTCACCAGGGACAAGCTCAACGACGACTTCTGCGACTGCACCGACGGCACCGACGAGCCAGGTGGAGCCTTCTTCTCGCCTAAAATGATGTTCCGCCCCTTAATTTTTGGGTTGCGGGATTGATTTCCCTGCGGTTGCTGTGGAGGCGTTGGTATTTTAGTGGCCTGTGCTGGTTTATGTTCCCGTGTTTGTGCTAGTGGTGGAATGCACTATAGAAAGCAGTTAATCGAACGCGCTTCCTTTTCTCTGCACAGGGACGTCGGCGTGCCCGGAGGGGAAGTTCTACTGCCAGAATGCTGGTCATTCTCCAATCACGATCTTTTCATCGCGAGTGAATGATGGTATCTGTGGTAAGAGGCTCATAATTGACAGCATTTCCTGTTTCATTCCTTTTGTTACTACTAGATGTACTCATATACAATTCCAGAGACTGGAAAGTTCATATGACCTTTCAATCTCATAGGTGTAGTGCTCGTCGGAATTCCCACTGTATTTTTCTAATCACCTATAAATGTCCATTGCTGCCTTTTAGATTGCTGTGATGGGAGTGATGAATATGGTAGCAATGCCACTTGCAAGAATACTTGCTGGGAGGCTGGTAAAGCAGCAAGGGAAAAAATGAAGAAAAAAATAGCTACATATAAAAGTGGAGTCGTTATTCGTGATCAGGAAGTTGAAAAGGCAAAAGTGGCATTTGCTAAAGACAAAGCAGAGCTAACGAAACTGAAGAGTGAAGAGAAAATACTACAAGGCCTTGTTGACAAGCTCAAAGGTACGCTCTTCATAACAGTTTGTCTTGATTCATTTACCAAAGATTGTTTTGTCGAGAAATGCTGTTGTGCTGCTAATTTTCATGAATAATTTTTTATGTTAAATATGACTTCCCATGTCATGCAGAGCAAAAGAGTTTGATAGAAAAGGCAGAGGAAGAGGAACGCTTAAGAAAAGAAAAGGAAGAAAAGAGGGTGAAAGAAGAAGCTGAAAAGCAAGCCGCTAATGAAAAGAAAGCGCCAGATGCCTCTCAGGAGGTAGATTCTCAGAAAACTCATGGGAATGTGCAAGAAGATGAAAGCAAGGTCGGCATTCTTTCAATATATTCATTTACATCCCATATAACCTTGGTTTGAAGAACTCATCATCCTCACCATTAATATCTTAAATTAAGTTGGTGTTAGCATGTTGGCACGTCTATATGGATGCAGCTGTGTACACATGAAGTTACTATTCTTTGGCAGAGAAAACTTGCCATCTTTCGAATGATTTTAATGCATTTACTTCTCAAAATGATTCACTTAAGTAAGAATAAAAAATTAAAAACCAAGGTTTCTTATAGCTTTAGCCTTTATGTAAGGATGGTTATTAAAAACTACAGGTTTATGCTATCATTCCGCAGAACCCCAGGATTCTCGGTGGCACGTCAAGCCTTATCTGAATTATTAACCACTTTCTCATCAGAGATGCCATATGCATACATACATTAGGAATAGAAAGTTGCCATGTATCATGGCGACTGGATGTTCCACTAAAGCTATTTATAAATGTTTTTCATCATGGCCTACCAGGAATGGGCAGTCATAAAGAACTTAGAAATGATCACCACTGTGGTAACATATGCCATACTAATCATCTTCACATATGAGTTGTGGGAACTTACTGCACAACTAGGTGGCTCGCTGCAATAAGATCTTTTATATTGTTTTGTTATTACTGATGAATATAGGTAGCTGACCATCATGATGGACATGCTAGTCATGAGAATCAAACACCAGAAAACGAGTTATCTGTTGTGCAGGTATAATTTACCTTCGTTATTATAATATCAAAATTCTAACTGTTACATATATCATTATGGAATTATGTTGGGTTTCTATGTCAGCATGATCCTGAAATCCAAGATGACACTAGCATAAAAGCCGGGCCTGTTGATGAATCACCACCAAAGGATACATCTGCAGAACCTACCAAAGAGCAGGTGGCTTACTAACCTCACTGCATCTGAGTCATGTCATTGAGCTTGTGTAATATATGTTTTTTTCCTGTTCTTTAGAAGCAATATTAGAGATAAATTTTATTTTGTCCCTTACATGGATTGAATCTGTTTTAAATAATGGTGTGCATTTCTCTCTAATATAACTCAAAAACCGACATCCTACTGTCCCTCTTTAAAGATTAATAGGGCTGCTTGGTTTGTTGCCCATGCCAACCATGCTAATTTTTGGTAACAGTGTAACACTAAATGTTGGCAAGGCAACAAACCAAACATTGCCTTAAGTTTGCTTCCCTACCAAAATTTAGTAATTCTAGAAAATTCCTCACCAAACATCACACAAAAATTTGGTATGGCATTAAACCAAACACATCTCATATCCCTCTACCTTACCAAAATTTGGCATTACCAAAATTTGGTGTGGTTGATTTGGACTGCAATCCAAACAACCCCAACTCTGTCTTAGTGCTCTTTCTTGTAGACATTCATCAAATAGGCCAAATCTAACAGACCTCAAAGCTAAATGGCTGTTGTGAATTGATCTACATGATGGGATATGGGTCACTCATTTGCATGTACTTAATGACACCATGACAGTTATTGTAGTCTAAGTTACAATGTTGTTTATCAATTCTTTGGTATGTGATTGTTTTGGTGTCGATGAGAATTTGCATCCCCATTAACAAAATCAGCATGTTATAATGTTTAAAACTTCAAGACCATGTGTGTACTATGCGGTGCACCAAAAACTTCAGTTTCAAACTCATCCTCGCTGTCAAGAAACAAAAGGGAGAATCAGTCAGTCTGGCCTTGAATCTTGATATAAGGGATAATTTTGGAACTGAATTCTTGCAAGATTAGATTTTTTCTGTACTACATTCATGATTTTTGCTTTTGTGGAATTTTTGAAACACTGCAGCAAGTTGGATTCATCGTATTTTAACTAATGGGGCCATGGGTTCCCTGTGCTGCTGTGCACCGAACCATTTCCATAAATGATTTCAAAGTCTGAGGAATGAGGATGTCATTTTGTAGGTCAGTCAAATTGATGAGCTCTGCAGCGTGTAATCAACCAGTCATGCATTGCTAGATGTCTAATGCCTCATGAGCCATATCAACTCCAGCACTTGCTAGTCATTGCCATTCTTACATCATTGTGGTCTTTATGCCCAATTATATTCGGTTGAAGACAGTTAAACATTTTCTAGGGGTTATTACAATACAAGTATCAGCACAAGCAGTAATTTTTCTTTGGTCTTTTGAATGTACTGCAAAGGTTGAAGTAACATGGAATGATGGAATTATGTTGACAAATTTTGCAGGAACCCACTCCCGTCAACTCAGAAGATTTATCAAGGGAGGAGTTGGGTCGTCTGGTAGCTTCCCGATGGACTGGAGAAAAGGTTGATGAGGTTAGTAAAGATGATAAAAAGGAGCATGAAGCTGAGCATGACATGCCAGAACCTTCAGAAGAAGCGCTTGAAGATGAATTAGATGTACCAGAACCTGCTGAAGACAGCTATAGCGGTTATCGTTCAGAAGTTGAGGATGACAGACATAAATTTGATGATGAAGACTTCTCGAATGAATCAGAAGATGAATATGTTGATGATCATGATGATCATGTTGAGTCATATAAATCTGATGATGATCAGAAAGCCGATGACCATTCAGGTATATGGTTTATGTAGCTTGACTGCTATTTCTATCCTTTGACTCATTTCTATATTTGGTTAGACCTTTTCTTTTGTTGTTTCAGATTTAACTGCCTCTGGGCAAGCATCATGGCTGGACAAAATTCAGCAAACTGTACACAATGTTTTACAAACATTCAACTTTTTCAAGACCCCTGTGGATCTATCTGGTAAGCTGTGTATACTACCTTTGATGATCCTTCAAAAGTCATGAGATGCTGTATCACTTATACATCACCTTTTTAGAGGCTTCTCGTGTTCGAAAGGAGTATGATGATGCAAGCTCAAAGCTGTCCAAAATTCAGTCCAGGATATCTACTCTGACCGATAAGCTAAAACATGATTTTGGTGAGTCAGTTGAAACTTTGTTCACTGATTGAATGCGCAGCTCACTTTATATTCTTGTTAGCTATAATGGCATTGCAATTTACATATTGCTGTGTTCATCACTAATGAAAATACAAAATACTGCTTAAGCCATTAGCCATCCAATTGAGCTTGTTTGGATTGTTAATATTAACGATGTTTATCAAAAGCACCCTACTAGCATGATTTGACGTAGACTGGAATATTTGTTGAAGTTGTGCGTTGAAAAGCTTATCTTTGAATTGGTAAAGAAATACTCTTAGAGTCATAGAAGCATTTGCAGGAAAGCAATATAGCAGCGAAGTTGACTCCTTTCGCCTCTTCATCCATTGAAGTCTGATTTCTCATGGACCCATGAATGCATTGCTGACTTGCTGTCTCATAGGTTGGAGCACATGGTGCCACACTGCCATGCGAATCTTTTTAAGCTATCGTTCACACAAGCAAGGCATGTGGAGGGTGTTCTTCCTTCCTCCTAATCTTCTGATGTTACAATAACCAAGCTCAGCACTAATGTCTTCGTGGTGGGCAACATACAGTAATGTCTTTTATATGAGTGTTAAAAAATGCCGTATAGTAATGAGCGTAGGTTAATACCTTGTCAAAAAAGCTATAATCCTTAAGTATGTTGTTACCATTGGGCCTTCTACCGTAGAAAAATGCATTGTTCAGTATTATATGAGTTAATGGCTATTCTAGATGCTGACTGTCATGGCTGGAAACGTCTACAGCAGAAGAGGAAAGAGGCCAGCGGCAACCCAGGCTGAATCCTAGTTGGATTTGGATTCCCTCTGGTGCTGGCCGAGTTTTATTAAGAGTCCTGGTCCTTTATTATATTAAAGAGTCCTTAGGTTATGTGTTATATCTTTACAGCTAGATTAGGGTATTACAGATTAGGAGTCCTTTTAAATAGCAGATTAGCTCAAGAGTAGTTCTAGTCGGATTCAGATGTAAGCTCTATATAAAGGCCATAACTATTCAGGAATAAGGCAGGCAGAAATTAGTCTATTCCCACATCCTGTTTCTCTGTTTCTCATCTCCTTTCTTCCTGGTGCGCTAGTAGTAATCACGGGGAAGCCGCCCGGGTCAAGGCCGCCGATTTCCCACTCATACCCAATTCGTTCTCAGCCTTCGACTCACAACACTGACTTCATATGATTTATTAGTCTAGTTCATACATTACCTTGGTAAATACCTAGAATTTTGAAATTAATTTGAAGGAATGTATTATCTTATTAGGTAAGGAGAAGGAGTTTTATTACTTCTACGACCGGTGCTTTGAGAGCAAGGAGGGCAAGTATGTACACTTTAGGCATTCAAGTATTCAACCTCATGTGTTTTCTCTCTATTCTTTTGTAAACCTTTCCATGATTTACTTTATTACTGTTCTGTGTTTGGTTAATTCATCTCGTATGTATATTGTGATCCTTATTTATAGGTATACTTACAAGGTCTGTCCATTCAAGAAAGCTTCACAGGTTGAAGGACACAGTTCCACCAGCTTGGGGTATGTTGGCTTTCTTTCAGATTTATTAACTTTTCATTATTATTACCACCCTGCATATGTCTAGCTCATTTCTTCCTAATATGGATCAAACCACTCTGCAAATAGTCGTAGAGTTCAGAATAACTGACTTCCTAGTTTTGGCTAGTCAGGTTACCAATTAGCTTTACATACTGTGTGAGGATTGTATGTGAGCTAATTGAATGAAAGTTCTAGCCTTTTTTGCTTATGCCTCCATAAGAAGAGTTTATGCCTTTATGGTCCCAAAACTCGAACTATGTTCATGCATCATGCAGCCATGTATGTTAAGCAATACTTTATTACTCATAATAGTGTTTTGCAATTATCTTTTGCAATAACATGAAATTTTCTGCTGTCAGGCGCTGGGACAAATTTGAAGAATCCTACGGAGCAATGGAATTTTCAAATGGAGACAAATGCTGGAATGGCCCTGACCGAAGTCTAAAGGTGCTTCTCCTTTTCATGCTTGCATGCCCGTTATCTAACACGCTTTGTCTGTTTCTGATTTGCAGGTCTTGAAATATAACCCTTTTATACGGTTTACCTTATGATACAGGTTAGGCTTAGATGTGGATTGAATAATGAGCTTAATGGCGTTGATGAGCCTAGCAGATGCGAGTATGTTGATTTCTCTATATATGCCTTCCACCTTTTCTGAATATGCACATTACATATCTTACATGCCTATTTCCTTTTGACAGGTATGTGGCTGTATTGTCAACCCCAGCACTCTGCATTGAAGAGAAGCTGAAGGTTCTTTCTCATCCTCTCACGAATGTCTTCTGTTTTCTTATTCTCCATAGAGATTTGAGCTTACAGAATTGTGGCTAATATAACAGGAATTGAAACAGAAGCTCCAGGTCATGTCTTCAAACCAGGCTGGACATGATGAGCTCTAAACTATTATGGGGTGAGACGAGAATAGTGAACTGTCATAAGGGGAAACAACTCTCACCATTACAGCTATGAGAGGTTAACAGGTTATATGAATAGAATAGCATGAAACTGGGAATTTTGGAATCTAGCACTCGGATTTGCCACCGAAGCAGTGTTAGTTTGGCAAGAAAATTTTTGAACAAAGCTGTAGGATATCCTGATTTCTTGGCAGATTTCCTTTCCAAAGATGCCGGACTGTTGTTTGTAACAATCTGGAGGGTTTCTGAGTTATATGCATATTATATTTATGAACATGATATGTTTGGATTATAGCCAATACCGACAAGATGTGGTAGTTTGGTTTATGGGAGCCTGATCCGCTATATCATAGGTTGGCTCATTTAGGTTGAATTGGGTCTGCTCATCCATAGAGCCACAACCAAGTTGTGGGTGTACTAAATCCAAAAGACTTTTGGGATGCTCTACTTTTAAATTGTACTCTTTCATCAATAATACTTGATGTGGCACTAAATCTAACAATATCTTCTATTACACATCGAGTTTGCATATGACCCACGCACACTTGATACTTAATCTTTTGTGATGTCACCTGAAGATTCTTCGTACTTAATCTTTTGTGATGTCACCTGAAGATTCTTCGTGAGTTTTTTAACTGGGCTGTGATATCACTTGTGGGAGCTCAACCTGTTACACCATGGGTTGACTCATCTAGGTTGAACCTTCACAATTTAGATTGGATCAATGACTCATCTAGGTTGAACCCTCACAATTTAGATTGGATCAACTGTCCTCCTACAATTAATGTGAAAATATTCTACAATCTTCTCAGTTACACATTGGTGTTTTTAGCATGATCACACTCAATATGGTCCCACTAGGCATTAGATAATCATCCCACTAGGCATTAGATAATCTATGAGAAATTGATGTAACCTCCTTCCTACACTGGGAATGAACACCCTAAAAATAAATTGTGAGGGACTCTTTATATTATTTAAGTTGGACTAACTTTTTCTCATAACGTGGGACTATTCAACATGGTTTGTTTCCAAATTTTGATTAATTGTACAGACTTCTGGTTGTGCTCTTTGACAAAAGTTTGGCAATAACAAATCAAATGATCATTGGCATTGCCTTTTTTGGTATGGCTAGTTTGGGCATCAAAACCTGTCTACAGAGAACATATAAAACACTTTTAAACATACGTCTATAAAACTAATAGGTTTCAAATCAAACTCTTGTTTGAATCTATTGGTACCTACAACTCAATAGAAAACCCATGAATTTATAGAAATAGCGGCAAAAGCAAAAATAGAAACAGAGATGACGAATAAACTTATATGTTTTAAATTATACTCGATCCGACCCTAACCGTAGGAGCAAAAACTAGAACACACCTACAACTCGACGGAAAACCCATGAATTTATAGAAATAGCGGCAAAAGCAAAAGTAGAAACAGAGATGACGAATAAACATGTAGGTTTTAAATTAAATATATGCTTGATCCGATCCTAACCGATAGGAGCAAAAACTAGGACACAAACATGTACCCATAAAAATGCCATCCCATCTGCTTTGTAATCAAATTCTCGTTGGTGGCTGAGCAAGCATACGTCGTTTCTTATCCCTGCTCCAGATTGTCTAATGGCTATTACGGTGTTTGCTGAGTTGCGCCCTGCAATCAAGATGTGTTGGGCTGTGGATTGTAGGTAGCTGGAGGAATTTTTCCTAATTTTATTGAGTTCTCTTTTTTTTATAGGCTTATAGCTCCCTTAAACTATGATCAACGAACGGTTTCGTCTAAAAGGAGAACTGAGTAGCCTCATTCTGGAATCTGGACGCTTACAAGTTTGGTTGCTGAAAGTAGGGTTTGTTTTTCAAAAGTTGTTGGGAATGTCGGCCACCACGTTATGCGTAGCCTGATTCGATTCGGTGGGGAGAAGCGCATTAACAAAAGAGGGACAGACAACACTCGAGACGAGAATCTGAGGTGGCAATTTTTTATTCTGGGCCAGCAGGTGATGAGCTGCGGCTGGTTAATTAGTTATATATTAGTTAGAAATTTCTATTAATTAAATATATACATATATATATATATTAATGAAAAATGACTAAAAATAAAAATAAAGTATTTATAGACCATAGTGAGCAGAAGCGAACGGTGAATCATTTGTAAACTGGTAGCTTCAGTTCCAACTTCCAACGTGCCCGGTCAATTCCAACGTGCCACGCCCACGCCGGCTTCACTCCCAATGCGAGCGTGTACAGGAATCACTCCCAAGCTTGGAGGCAGGACCGTGAATACTCGAGAGCCTTTCCTCGTGCTCGTCAAAATCAATGATCAATGGGGACCATTATTTGGTAAAAAAAATACTAAACAAAAGCATATTTTTATTAACAATAAGAAATTAATATGCTAAGTGATATATAAGACATTTATAAAATATTATTGAGAGAATAAAACTTATTGATTTAGAAGATAAAAATTAAAAAATGGTTCTAAAATCTTTTAGAACTGACAATGTACTCATAGGCTAATACTAACGGTGGACCATAGCAGACAATATGCGTGAGTAAATTTTACAAAACTAAAGCTATTTTAATAAAATTATAGGTAAACTATAGATTTAAGTTATAATATCATAAAAGAATGAAAGTATATGTTTAACGTTAAAGTTATGGTAAAACTACATATTTAATCTATATATTCTAAAACGAGTTGATAGTAATATATCTTAAAGAAATCATCCATTATGTATAATATGTATATCACGATATTCTCACAGTCCTATAAAATATAGTGTCTTTAAGAATTTAAAATTTATCTTCAATATAGCAACCTAATAAACTAATAAAATGTTGTTTTTGTCTTTAAAATACACATAATATTCTTGATTTTATTACTCATAACTCTACATAAACTATTTTTAAACTTATACTCGCTTATCTCAGAAATATATATTATATTTTTTTAATATCTCATTAATACCTATATCTAACCTTTAAAAAACTTTTACATTTTGAGGAGGAGAACTGAATTGTGATTACGCCTACAAATTGCCATAGCTTACCTATTTAGGAGACATCCACCTAGCCGGTCTAAATTGGTGATATCATAGCAAACATCAGTTAGAGTCAGTTTTAGCCTTTAGCGAACGAAACAACTTTTGGATTGACCTCATCTCTTATTGCTAATTAAACTTGGCTGGACATTTCATCCGTCAGGTGTTTGACATCATCAGTAACTATATGTTTTTGTTATTTACACACTTTTTATACACGTGTTTTTAT